>PVKU01010142.1:0-54813 GCA_004027475.1 Anoura caudifer
ATAAAGAAAAGTAGAATGAAAAAGAGAAAAAAGACAGGAAGGAGTGGTAAGCTTGGGAAGAAAGGAAGAAGGAGTAAAACAAGAAAGAAGTATTGAGAAGCCAAAAGGAGTTGAGGGGTAAAAGAGATCAAAATAGTGAAAAAGAGAAAAAGAGAAAAAAAAACCACAAAAAAATTAAAAAACCGAGTAACACCAAAACCGCTAATTCTTGCTGTTATCAATCTTGCCAAGCTTATTTTTCTGGTCTTGAAGACTGTAGTGGCCGAGGGGTGACCGTATTGTTTTTTATTTTTTTTTATTTTTCCCTTGTTCAGCATTCAGTTTTCTCTGGCCTACTGTCCTCAGAGGTGTCCCTAGATTCTCTGCCCAGGGACCCAGGCATGAACTGTGGTCGTGTGCCCAGAAGTCCCGGTGTTCCCTGAGTCTTCCTTGCACAGGTTCCAACTGTCCCAAGAACACGGTTCAACCCCTATGGTGCCCAGCGACTGCGCGCCCTGTCGCACCCGGTCTCCCTGGGCGCGCTGATGCACCGATCCCCTAGCAGCTGTTTACAATGTCGCGTGGGTGCAGACCAAGGTGCTCGCTCCAGCTCCTGCGTTAGATCCTCCCGGGGCTATGAGGTCTTAACTCCTGTCTGTGAGATTTCAAGCGACCAGGTTTATGCTGGCGTGGCGGGTTCCTGCTTGGCTGCCCAGGGAGCGATGTCCCAGCTCCCTCCCCTGCGTCTTTCGGCCAGCCCTGGCCTGGTTTCTCGGCCCCGCCCTGGTCTCCGCACGGCCGGAGTACTCTCCTTACCGTCCGGTTTTTCAACGTCCACTGTAGTTTTCGATAATCTGTTTTCAAATATGCTGTGTTTCTGGTGTCTGTTTGCTGTGCTGCATTGAAAAATGACCCGGTTTAACCTATGTGTGGGAGGCAGAGATGTACGTCCTCTTACCATGCCGCCATCTTCTCTCCTATAAAGGTTCTTTAGAAATTGTAAAATCCCCCCCAAATAACATCTATATTTCTTTTCTTTCTTTTTTTAATTGTTCAAGTACAGTTCACCATTTTCCCACCACCACTTTCCCCCATTCCACCCACCTCACCTCCCACCCTCAATGCTACCCCCTGTTGGCTTTGTCCATGGGTCCTTTATATATGTGCCTTGATGACCCTTCCCCTTCTTTCTACTCTCATCTCCCTCCCCCACCCATCTGGTTACTGTCAGTTTGTTCTTAATTTCCATGTCTCTGGTTATATTTCGATTGCTTGTTTGTTTTGTTGATTAGGTTCCACTTATAGGTGAGATCATATGGTGGTCTTTCACTGCATGGTTTATGTCACTTAGTGTAATGCTCTCTAGTTCCATCCATGATGTCATGAAGGGTAGGAGCTCTTTCTTCCTTTCCACTGAGTAGTATTCCATTGTGTAAATGTACTGTAGTTTTTTGATCTACCCAATATACTGGTGGGCACTTAGGTTGCTTCCAGCACTTGGCTATTGTAAATTGTGCTGCTATGAATGTTGAGCTGCATAGGTTCTTTTGAATTAGTATTTCAGGATTCTTAGGGTATAATCCTAGTACTGGAATTGTCAGGTAAAAAGCCAGTTCCATCTTTAGTTTTTGAGGAAATTCCATACTGTTTTCCAGAGACTGTACCAGTATACATTTCCACTAACAATGTAGTAGGGTTCCCTTTTCTCCACCACCTCGTCAGCACTTGTTTGTTGATTCTTTTTTTTTTATGGCTGTTCTGACCAGCATGAAGTCGTATCTCATTAGGTTTTAATTAGCATCTCTCTGATGGCTAGTGATGTTGAGCATCCTTTCATATGTCCATGGGCCTTTTATATGTCTTCCTTAGAGAAGTGTCTGTTCAGGTCCTCTGCCCATGTTTTAATTGGGTTGTTCGTCTTCCTGGAGTGGAGTCGTGTGAGTTCTTTATGTATAATTTTGGAGATCAAACCCTTGTCTGAAGTATCATTGGCATATATATTTTCCCAAATGGTTAGCTCTCTTTTCATTTTGCTGATATTCTCTTTAGCCATAGAGAGGCTTTTTAATTTGATGTAGTCCCACTTGTTTCTTCTTTACTTTCTGTCCCTTGCTCTAGGGAACATATCAGTGAAAATTACTGCTGCGTGGAATATCTGAGATTTTTTCAGCCTATGTTCTCCTCTTGGACTTATATGGTGTTATAACTTACATTTAAGTCTTTTATTCATCTTGAGTTTATTTTTGTGTGTGGTATAAGTAGGTGGTGAAGTTTCATATTTTTTGCATGTAGCTATCAAGCTCTCCCAACATCATTTATTGAAGCAATTATTTTTACTCCATTTTATGCTTCTGCCCTTTTTGTTGAATATTAACTGACCATAGAGACATGGGTTTATTTTGGGCTTTCTATTCTGTTCTGTGGATCTATGTGTCTATTCTTATGCCAGTACCAGACAGTTTTGATTACCATGGCTTTGTAATATAGTTTGATATATTATAGTTTGAGGTATTGTGATCCCTCCTACTTTGTTCTTTTGTCTCAAAATTGCTGCTGCTATTAAGGGTCATTTATGGTTCCATATAAATTTTTGAAAATTTTTTCTATATCTGTGAAATATGACATTGGTATTTTTAATAGAGATTGCATTGAATCCATAAATTGCTTTGGGTAGTATGGCCATTTTGATGATGTTAATTTTTCAAATCTGTGAACATGGTATATGCTTCCATTTATTTGTGTCTTCCTTAATTTCTTTCTTCAGTGTTACATAGTTTTCTGAAGGTCTTTTACATCTTTTGTTAAGATTATTCTTAGGTACTTTATTATTCTTGTTGCTATAGCAAATGGAATATTTTTCCTAATTTCTGTTTCTGTGTTTCACTGTTGATATACAAAAATGCCTTCAATTTCTGAATATCAACTTCACATCCTGTCACTTTGCCAAATTCCCTTATTAGCTTGAATAGTTCTTTGGTGCAGTCTATAGGGTTTTCTATGTATACTATCATGCCATCTGCAAACAATGACAGTTTTATTTCCTGCTTTCCAATTTGGATGCCTTTTATTTCTTCTTCTTGTCTGATTGCTGTGTCTAGGATTTTCAATACTATGTTGAATAGAAGTGGTGAATGCAGACATCCTTGTCTTGTTCCTGATCTTAGTGAGAAAGGTTTTAGTTTTTGTCCATTGAGAATGATGTTGGCTGTAGATTTTTCATATATTGCCTTTATTAGGTTGAGGAATGCTCCCTGTATTTTCACTTTGCTAAGTGTTTTTATCATAAATGAGTGCTGTACCTTATCAAATGCTTTTTCAGCACCTATTGATATGATCATGTGATTTTTGCCCTTCATTTTGTTTATGTGGTGTATTACATTTATTGATTTGTGAATGTTAAGCCATCCTTCAATCACTAGGATGAATCCCACTTGGTCGTGGTGTATGATCTTTCTGATGTATTGCTGGATGGGGTTTGTTGAGGATTTTAGCATCTATGTTCATCAGTGACATTGATCTGTAGTTTTCTTTCTTTGTTGTGTCTTTGTCTAGTTTTGGGATTAGGATGATGCTGGCTTCATAAAAAGAGTTTGGGAGTCTTCTGTCTTCTTCGATTTATTGGAATTGTCTGAGAAGTGTAGGGGTTAGCTCTTCCTTAAATGTTTCTCTTGTGAAACCATCTGGTCCAGGGCAAAAACCCAGTGTGATGGGTTTTTGGATTACTGCTTCAATTTCACTAGCTATTGTCAGTCTGTTTAGGCTTTCTGCTTCTTCTTGGTTCAGTTCTGGAAGATTATATTTTTCTAGAAATTTGTCCATTTCACCTAGGTTCTCAAATTTCTTGACATCTGGTTGTTCATAGTAATTTTTTACAATCCTTTGTATTTCTGTGGTATCAGTTGTAATTTCTCTTCTTTCATTTCTGATTTTATTTATTGGGGTCTATCTCTTTTTTTCTTGATGAATCTTGATAATTTTCAAAGAATCATCTCCTGTATTTATCAATCCTTTGAATTGTTCTTTTAGTCTTTGTGTCATTTAATTCTGCACTAATCTTGATTAGGTCCTTTCTTCTACTCACACTGGGCTTTCTTTGTTATTCCTCCAATTCTTGTACATGTAGGGTTAAGTTGTTTATTTGAAATGTTTCTGTCTTTTTTAGGTAGGCCCGTATTGCTATGAACTTCCCTCTCAAGAGTGCCTTCACTGTGTCCCATAAGTTTTGGGTCATTGTGAGTTCATTTTCATTTGTTTCCAGAAACATTTTGATTTCTTCCCTTAATATGATTCTTGACCCATTCATTGTTTAATAGCGTGATATTCAATCTCATGAGTTTGAGTAGAGTAGTCTCATTTGCAGGCCTTTGTTTTTCATTACTTGGAATATTTCTTGCCATTCCCTTCTGGCTAGTAGTGTTTCTGAGGAGAAGTCAGCTGCTAGCCTTATTGGGGCTCCCATGTGTGTTACTTCCTGTTTCTCCCTTGTTGCTTCTATGATTCTCTCTTTGTCTTTAAATTTTGCCATTTTAATGATGATGTGTCTTGGAGTGGGCCTCTTTGAGTTTCTCTTGATTGGGACCCTCTGTGCTTACCTGTGTAATTTTTTTCTCTCATAAAATTAGGGAAGTTTTCCATCATTGCTTTTAAAACATGTTTTCTATCCCTCACTCCTCTTCTTCTCCTGAGATCCCTATTATATGAATATTATTATGCTTCATGTTGTCCTGCAGTTCCCTTAACCTTTCTTTGTTCTTTTTGAGTCTTTTTTCCTTTTTGTGCTCTTTCTGGGAGGTTTTTTTGTACCTTGTCCTCCAGCTCACTGATTTAATCTTCTGCTTCATTGATCCTGCTTTTCATTCCTTCCTTCTACTGTGTTCTTCAATTCAGAAATTATATTCTTGATTTCCTGTTGGCTCTTGTTGATAGTTCTATGTCCTTTTTCATGCCGATACAGTTTGCAGTAAGTTCCTCATACCTTCCCTGTAGTTTTTGGTGTTTCTCACTGAGCTCATTGAGCCTCCTTATAACCATTGTTTTGAACTCAATATCTGATAGTTGACTTGCCTCTATTTCATTTAGCACTCTTTCTGAGGATTCCTTCTTTCCTTTTGATTGGGGGTTGTTTCTGTGTCTTCCCATTCTTTGTGAGATTCTTCTTTTTTGCTTCTGCATCTTAAATTGATCTGTTTTGATATCCTGACTTTGTGGTTTGAACTTCTATGGTAGGAGACCTGTGAGATTCAGTGGTGCAGTCTCCTTGATCTCCTGAACTGGATGCTCTTAATGTCATTTCTTTTCTTTTTTCTTTTCTTCCTCCCTCCCTTCCTTCCTTCCTTCCTTCCTTCCTTCCTTCCTTCCTTCCTTCCTTCCTTTCTTTCTTTCATCTATCCATCATCTAGCTATTTATTAAATTATGAATGATTTTTTTTTTGCTCTTTGACCATTTACTAAAAGGTTTGCTAGGGCAATGACTATATGGGAAATTAAATCAGTAATATATTGGTAGCAGATAACAATCTAATGTATTATTCTTCATTGGAATATTTTCTTTCAAAGAATATCTCTAAAGATAGTTAACTTTATTTCCAGAAGAATTATGCTTTAATGAAAGATTTTAAATACTGTGAGAAGCCAACTGAAGAGACAGTTTTGGACAGTGGTTGCTCTATGATATCTTTCATAAAATGTTTTCAAGAAAGGTGCTTGTTATACACAAATATATAGGTTCCACTTTGCTTAGTATAGGGAGGTATGTTAGTACCATCTCAACTGGGCTACTTCTCTGAGAAGTTGTTAAGAACACAACTGAGAACTAGAAAGAAAACAGTAAAGAATTATAATGTATAGAATAAATATTACAAAGCCCATGCACTTTTTTTCTTTTGTAAAAACCTCAGGTACATTATTGATTTACTTTGGACATAGCTTTTACCATTCTAATTGTGTAGTTTCACACTCCCTGTATTAGTATGATTGCTCTAAAACAATATTCTCAATAACTTAGTGCTTAAACAACACTCATTTTTTATGACACAGTTTCTGTGGATTAGGAGTATGGGCATGGCTTAGCTGAGTCTTTTTTTTTTTAAAGTGTTATGAGACTGCAATGAAGGTGTGGGCCAGGGCTGCAGTTTCATATGAGGCCTTGGCTGGGGAAGGATCAACTTCCAAGTTCATTCAAATTATTGCATCATTAAGTCCCCTATGGTTGTAGGAATGAGGACTTCAGTTTCGTTGTTTGTTGAGTGGAGTGAGTGGAGTCTATCCTCAGTGCAGATAGACTGTGCACAAGTTCCTTGTCATGTGGAGCCCCCCACCATGGCTGATTTCTTAAAGCAGCAAAGGAGACACAGAGAAATATGAGTGTTACAGTCTTATGTAACAGAAACATGCCATTAGGTTCATGTAATCATATACACCTTGCCACTTTGCCACATTTTATTTGTTAGAGACTACTACAAGTCCCACCCACACTTAAGGGGAGAGGATCACACAATGGTGTGAACACCAGAGGTTGGAAATTATGGAGGCCACCTAAGAATCTGTTACACATCCAAACAGAAAACAGCAAGTTAAAATAAGTTAATGGTAGTTAATGGCAGATAATGTGGAACTGACATGTTTTATGTTTCTTGCAGTTAGCCCCTCTTTTTCCACTCCTTGCCACAATGATGGAAGGTGTTATTTTATTTTCTTGTCCATCTGGACTACTATTAAAATTCTTTAGCAGGTATGTAGATATCATTATAAGTACTACTAGAAACTCAAGGAGATTATGTATACTTATCACTGCTTTCTTGGAACATATATAGAATGACTTAGCAGTTTGGAATTCTTTACGTTGTCATATGTTGTGTGACCATTTGGTCCATTTGGCCAATTTATTATATTTAATGATGCTATCCCTTTCACTCCATAATACCTTTACACTTGTCCTTTCATTCTAGAATTTACCTTTCTTCTTTTCTCCCTTGTATTATCCTTACCCCCTATAAATAATCTTTCAACATTTTTCAAGCCTTTTATATCCCAAGCAGCATTCATTTCTAGTGTAAAACTTTCTCAAATCCCCTTAGTCTACCAACCAATTTTCCTGACAGGACAACTGATCATACCTACCACATGATCACAGTTTAACAATAGTAACACTATTAGTTATGGATTCATATGTGCAAGTGCTCTACATATATTATATCATTTAATCTTCAAGTTAACTGTCATTTCCATTTTATAGGTGGGGGAAACTCATGCTGAAAGAGGAAATATAACTTGCCTGGTTATCACACTTCCTTTCCTGTGGTAGAAGTAAGATTGAAATCTACTAGTCTGATTCATAACTCCATGCTTTGTGTAATACAAAAAGACTGCCTTTCAGAATTTTGAAAATTTCTCATGTTTCCTTCTTTTTTCCTTGTTTATATGCATGTCTCCCTCATTAGATTATAATTTCTTTAAAGATAGAAATCATATCTCTTGTTATACCTCTCTCTTCTTTTACCCCCTCGTACCTAGTACTGTTTTGAATACGGTTGAGCTTCAGTCATGGTTGCTGCAAAGAAATGAAAGATGTTATGGTGTTCTTTTAGGAGCCTGAGGCTATGCTTTATGTAAATTTTGTGTATCTCTGCACATTCATTTGAAAATATTTATTTTATATATAGTATGTACCCACAATTATTTTAGCCTAAGTTTGTGTTTAGAGGTAGTGAATCAGGTAGTCTTCGATTTAAATATACTAGCTTTGACACCAACTTGTATGATCTTGGGCATGTTACTTATCCTCTTAGAGCCATGTTTTTTTCAGCTTTATAAGGATAATATTCCTTTAGAGAATGAAATTAGGTAATGTGTATAAAGGAATTTAACTACTATTTTGTGTGTTGTATTCTTGCTAAATGTTAATTTCTTTGACAATATTTCCTGGTCATCACCCTCAATTCCTTAGTTACAAGATAATAGAGATGACTTTTAAGTCTGATGATTTTATTCCCCAGTGTATTTATTTTGGTTTTACTATTATTTTCAGATATGAGTTTCCCAAATATAATATGTAAAAAATTGGTGAGTCAAGAGTGGTCCCAGAATGGATTTTTGTGTGCATCTAGCCTTGGTGCTAAAATTGCTTGTCTTTCCAAACAAGAGTATTATTCATGGAACTTTGGACAATAGAAACGGAGTCAGGAAGATGTTGTTGATTTCAGGCACAGGATTTCTTTGAAATGATTTCAACTACTATACTTTAATTCTGAGGTTTTTGTGTTTCTGAACATCTCCCAAAGCTGAGTCTGGATTTTTCTATTTGATTTACAACCTTGGCTTCTATTCTGATCACATTTTATTTTCCTATAGTTGAAGAAGGGCTAATTATTAGAATGACAAAGGAAGTCATATATTTTAAAGCAGTTTGTGTGGCCAAAGGATGCATTTAATGAAAATTAACATTAGTGAGGCATTTGCAATGCATGTGCTACAGCACTGATATAGTAATTCATTGTGTACCCTATTTGAGAGTCTAAATTCATTGTTTCATAGCATCATTATTATTTTTTAACCTTAGGCTAATGGAGAGTGGATGATATCCTAGAAAATTCTTTATTTCAAAATCATTTTTTTGACATTTTCCTTAGCTACCAAAGTAGAGATAAGTAGCTACAATTTTGAAGGATTAATCTGTATTATCATTTTATCTGCAACCAAACATTTAAGTATGTGTTGACATTGTCTGGGGGAGATTAACATTTAATTTACAAATAACTGGAAATCATTGAAATAAAATAAAATGCTTTCTGAATTTTTAAAATGAAATAACAAATATTTAATGCAAAGGCCTTTGGATATAATATTGTAATTGTCGTATAAAAAGTTCTTTGGTTGCATTAAAATGTTAGTATTGAATTATCAGTCTAACCCACATAAAAGAGGTAATAAGTTAAATAAAAGTACTTAACTATTA
This sequence comes from Anoura caudifer, assembly GCA_004027475.1. NCBI lineage: Eukaryota > Metazoa > Chordata > Mammalia > Chiroptera > Phyllostomidae > Anoura > Anoura caudifer. The sequence continues at coordinate 8,933 of PVKU01010142.1, forward strand.
AATATATCAATGAGGAGATGAATAGGTTCCTCATAGAGAAGCAATTGGCATGCAGATGCATTCTTCAACAAACTACATAATGAAATGATAAAATGACATGTTATGTCATATCTGTAAAAAGAAGCTCATAAGCCCACTATTTTAAGTTACATTAAAGACATGTATAATTTTTTAATTTAATTGTTATTATACTTTTTCCATTACCACTTAGTCCCCTTATAACCCTTCCCCCAGCAATCACTGTTGTCCATGTCCATGAGTCCTTTTTCTATTTTGCACAGTCCCTTCACCCCCTAACCTCCCCTTCCCACTAGTTGTCATCTGCTGTCCATTCATGAGTCTGTCTCTGTTTGACTTGTTAGCTCAGTTTGTTAATTAGATTCTACAGATGAGTGAAATCATATAGTATTTGTCTTTCCTGACTGGCTTGTTTTTCTTAGCATAATATTCTTCAGGTCCATCTGTATTGTTGCAAAGGGTAAAACTTTCTTCTTATTTACCACTGGGTAGTATTCCATTGTGTAAATGTCCCATAGTTTTATCTACTCATCTATTGATGGACCCTTGGACTGCCTTCATCTCTTGGCTACTGTAAATAAAGCTGCAATGGACATATGGGTGCTTATAGATTCAATGCAATTCCTATCAAGATACCAATGACGTATTTCACACAACTAGAACAAATATTTCAAAAATTTTTATGTAACCACAAAAGGTATTGCATAACAACAGTGATCCTGAGAAAGAACAAATGTGGAGGAATCATGCTACCTAATGTCAAACTATACTATAAGGCCACAGTAATCAAAACAGTATGGTACTGGCATAAAAAGATACATGGATCAATGGAACAGAATAAAGAGCCCAGAAATAGACCTGCACCATATAGTCAATTAATATTCAACAAAGGAAGCAAGCACATACAATGGGCTAAAGATAATTTATTTAATAAATGGCATTGGGAAAATTGGACAGATTTGTGCAGAAAGATGAAAGTAGACTACCTTCTTGCATCACACAAAGAGTAAATTTAAAATTTATCAAAGACTTAAATGTTATACCTGAAATCATAAAAATCCTAGAAGGAAACATAGGTATCAAAATCTCAGACATGCTTTTAGCAGCTTTTTATTGGATATATCTCTCCAGGCAAGGGAAACAAAAGAAAAAAATAAACAAATGGGACTTTGTAAAACTGAAAAGTTTTTGCACAGCAAAGGAAATCGACAAAATAAAAAGACAACCCACAGAACATATTCTCTGATACATGTGATAAGGAGTTAATACCCAAAATTTATAAAGTATTTACAAATCTCAACACCAAAAAGCAGACAATCCAATTGAAAAATGGTCAAAGGAACTGAATAGATACTTCTCCAAACAGGACATACAGATGTCCAATAGACATATGAAAAGATGCTCAATGTCACTATTCATTAGAGAAATGGAAATTTAAAACCACAGTGAGATATCATCTCACATCTGTCAGAATGGCCATCATCAATAAATCAACAAACAACAAGTGCTAGCGAGGATGTGGAGAAAGGAGAACCATTTTGCACTGTGGGTGGGGAAGCAGATTGGTGCAGCCGCTGTGGCAAGAAGTATGGAAATACCTCAAAAAATTTAAAATGGATCTGCCTTTTGACCTAGTGATCCCACTTCTGGGAATTTATCCTAAGGAACATTAACACCTATTGACAATAACATAAGACATGTATAATTGGAGAAATTTAAATTCATGTATGTGGAGTAATTAATTATTCAATGATGAATAATTTTATATTACTGTGAAAACTATTAAGGTAACTAATACTATTTTCATTTTTTGTTGAGCAGTTACCATGTGTAAAGCATTGTTTTTGGTGTTTTATATTGCTTAACTCATTAGATCTTTGAAACAGCCCTTTGAGGCAGTTTTTGTTATTTTCATTTTTAAAGATAATGAGTAAAATAGCATTTTCTCTTCATAGCATAATGTAAATACAACCAAACATTCATAGTCTACTTCCTAATTAATTATTGTGGTCATCTATCAGATTCTATTCTTTTTTTTTTTTTTTGCAACACAAAGTTTTTTGGCATTTTATTGATGAAGGGCGCTTCCAAGAATAGGGAGGAACATGAATTTTTTAAAACAATAATGAAATGTATACTTATTTTACCTATTGATTATGACTCACAGGATAACTAATGTAATCTTTTAATTGTACTAGGTACAATGGCAATTTTGGCTTCTAAAAACATTAATCTTTTTAGATTCAGAATATTAATATTAGGGGAAGAGAACTGAATGTAAGTTAAGGTATATCATAGTTCTGTCATTTTGTGCAACTTTAATGATAAGATAATTTAGGAAGATTCTTTCTCAAAGCTTAGAATACAATGAGGGCATAATGTAACACTAACCCATATATTTAAAATTTTAAAAGTCATTATTTGTTCATTGGTTTATTCTTATATGCACCTTGACCAGGGATCAAACCCACAACCGTAGCATATTGGGATGATGCTCTAACCAACTGAGCTATGTAAATATTAAAATAATAATATATACTCATTATTGGAAATGTATAAAAGATATAATGAAACAAATAAGATAATCTGTAATTTAAAAATCATAATTCTACCACCTAGAAATAAATTCTGTTAACCTGTGCATTTCCTTTTGGTTTATAGAAAAACTCAGGAATACAATTTTTAAAAATATGTTTGAGATTATTTATATAGTGAAAACATTTTTGTGCTTTTTACTTCCCATTATACCAGGATTGTTTTTAAAAATCATTAAATATTGCCCTGGCTGGTGTAGCTCAGTGAATTGAGCACAGGCTGAGAACCAAGGGGTCACCAGTTTGATTTCCAGTCAGGGCACATGTCTGGGTTGCTGGCCAGGTCCCCAGTAGGAGGCATGTGAGAGGAAACCACACATTGATGTTTCTCTTCCTCTCTTTCTCCTTCCCTTGCCCTCTCTCTAAAAATAAATAAAATCTTTTAAAAAATCATTAAACATTTAAAAAGATAATTTAAATAACCCATTTTAAAGAATATTAAACAGTGGTTAGAATTATTTAGTGATTTCCCTGTTGTTGAACATTTAATAGCTTATGTTGCTATGATGAATAATGCTTCACTTAACATTGTGGTACATAATATTTTTGTCTGTATTTCTCCTCATTTGCTGAAGATACTGTACTTAGAAGTGAAATTACAGTTTCAATTGATCTGAATCTTACTTTGGAGCCCTTACAGTCTACTGCTAATTGCTTTTCAGAAAGATTGTACCAACTTAAGCTTTTACAAACAGTGTGGGAAAGTCACTGCATACTCATCAGTTTTGAGAATAATCACTATTGGAACTTTTTCTTATTTTCATAGGCAAAAGATGGCCCTTAATTGTTTTAATTTGGATTTCTTTGATTATTTGTAAGGTTGAACTTGTTTCATGTATTTGTTAACATTTGCTTTTCTATTTCTATGAATTGTCTGTTTATGTTTTTCTGTTGGAGTTTTAGTATTTTTCTAGTATATCTGATGCCTTTATGCTGTAAGAATATGAGACCTTAGTTATCTTTGTGGCCAGCATTTTTTAGCTTAATATATTTTAATTTTATGATTATGTTTTTGATATGAGAATGTACATATTTTATGTCATCAAATATATTGATTTTTAATATATCCTACCATTGTTTTTATGTTTAATCCTTTCAAATCTGGAAAATATATACTTAAGTTTGCTTGTAGCCTTATTATGGTTTTGATCCATAGGTTTCTTTAATCCTTACTTAAATTATATAAGTGTATATTGTAAATGGAGGTTCTAACTTATAAGTCTCTGAATAGCTGTTTTCATCATTATTTATTGAATAATCTATCTCTTCTACTGATTTTTGTAATGTTTCCTTTATTGCATCTTATACACCTCTATATGTGTTCTGTGGTTTATAAAATTTTGGCCTTAGTCCTCCTAATCAGAACCCCTATCTATGGTTCTTACTAAAATGTATATTTGTGGGCCTTAAATCTGTGATACTAAATTCAAAATTAGAAACTCTGCAAGATGTACTTCATGAATACATAGGACATTGCACAATTTTCTTTCCTTTTCTTTAGAAATTTTACACCTTGTTCCCTTATTTAGCTTTCTAGATAAATTTTTGAGTTAAGTTATGCAAAAAATACCATTGAGGTTCAGGTGGGAATTGCATTAATTTGTGAAGTAATTACAACTTTATAATAGTCTGCTTGTCTAGGTATATAATATATCTTACTGTTTCTTAATGTCTTTATCTTTTAGGAAAACTTAAAGGATTTAGATTTAAATAAAATTTTTCATATGCTTCAAAATGACACATCTATTTTAATAAAATATCTCAGCTTATGCTTATGTTTGGGATAGCATATGTGACTATACTTAATACTTACCTTCAATTAACATATCATTTCAGCCCTGGTTGGTGTGGCTCAGGGGGTTGGCATGCCACCCTGTAAACTGAAAGGTCACGAGTTTGATTCCTGGTCAGGACACATGACTAGATTGCAGGTTCAGTCCCCAGTTGGGAGTATGTTTGTCATATTTTACCTATTTATATTTTACTGTTTTGTATAAAGATCTCAAGGACAGAAGTTTTTAAAAATTATTTTCTGAATTCATTCCCTTTAGTTTTCAACATGTAGTGAAATCCTAAACACAACAAGTGTTCAGCAAATATTTGATGAATTGTATTGAATTCCCAGTGTTAATCTGGACCTCAGAATGAAAGAGCCATGAGTGAATTAATATTTATATTTCTGGGACAATAGAAGATATGCTCCACTGAAGTTCTCAGATGTATTCTTTCAGCCAACATTAATTTCACCATCTATTTACTGAATATCTATTTTGGGTCATGTACTATGGTAGGAGTACCAGGATACAAACATAAGTAAGATAATTTCTATCATCAATATTTTTACTGGCCATTGAGGAGAGATAAATTTATAAATGAATAATTGAAATCCAAAGTGTTAAAATGCAGATAAGTTAATATTCTATGAGAGTATCCCTCAAACTGTGGCAGTTAATTTATAGTATCATATAGTAGAAATATAAGCATTTTTCGTGGTATTGATTAGAATCTGACTCTCTTAATAAGACCTACTGTGTAACCTTGAGCAAGCTACTAGCTCTTTGAAAATCATTTTCTCACCTGAAATAGAGAAGTTCATGTTTACTCATAGATATTATTATTATTTAATGATTCCCAAATTTAAGTTTCCTACCTGGATCTTCTCCCTTAACTAACTACACATTCAGTTGTCTGATTGACATCTTTACTTGGATTCTCACAAACATCTCAAAAATAATGAGAATTCAAAAAAGAATTCTAGACTTTCTCTCTTAAACCTATTCCCTCCTCTATTCATATTTTCTCAGGCCAGATATATGGGAGTCAACTAATTCTCCCTTTCACTCACTTATGATATTCAATCTATTTGCAATTTCCATTGATTTTTATCTTCAAAGCATTTCATCATTCTGTGTGCTTCTCTTCAGTTCTATTATCATCTGTTCCTAATTCAGGAAGTATTGTCTCTCTTGGATTATTCCAGTGCATTTTCTGTTTAAGGAAGCAAGTGAGTATCTTGGTGTGTGTAAGACTGAGAGGCATAGAGGAGCATGGTCAGAGATGCTGGAAAACTATTTAGTGTTAAATGATAGAGAGTATCTTTCATGCCGGTGTAATCTGTTTAGACTTATCAAAATAGACAAAGTTCTTGCTTTCATAGACCTGATATTTTTGTGGGGGGAGATAGATTATGAACATATTAATATATATAATGTGTGATATATATTTTTAGTGCATAAATATATTTTAAAATATGCTTCAAATGTATGAATTTATATATTATATAGTTACATATAATATGCCATACATAACAATATGTATATATTTAAATATATATAGAAAATATTTCAATTTTAAATAATGAATGCTTGGAATAAAATTAAGGGAATAGAGAGTAATGGACTTTAGTTATTTGTTTGGGTTGTGTTCATTCATGTAACAAATAATGACAGAATGCCTTAGCTTGTTTAAGGATCTTATATATGCACTAATAATTTCCTCTTACTATAACCATGTGAAATGAGTATTATTATTATCAAAAAATGAGAAATCGGAGTCCAGTATATTAAATTATTTGTTAGATTTAAGGAGACTAGCAAGTACCTGATGTAGAGCTGTTTTATGTTTATACCTATTTAATTTGTACCATATTCCTTTTCCCTTTTTACCAGGAAAATTGGCATTGAGGCAGTTGTGAGGTTTGGTGTATGTAGTTGGGTAAAACTTGCATCTTGGAGACCAGTGTTGGGAACATTTTAACAGCTGAGGTGAAATGTTATAAAGACCTGGGGTAAGAAAGGAGGGAATCAATTTATTTACCAAACAAATACATAAAGGCCAAGTATAATGCCTGCCAATGAAAATCTGTAAAAAAATCTACCTTTCTTTTTCTTTTCAGTGGTTTTGTACTCATTCCTCTGAGTGATTTATAATAATTAGGAGACCAAAACTATTCTTTTTTTTCCCTCCACAAACTGCCATTTGGCTATCCTTCAAAGTTTAATTGCTTCTGTTCTTGTATGTGGTCTGTTTTGCTCCTGTTTTTGTACATTTTTATTTCTCAGTAACCACCAATTATGGTTTGTCAATCTTATGTAGTTGCTGGTTTTTACTTTATTTTATTCTCTATCAAGCAACTGTGTAATTGGGTTTTTCTATTATAAATATAAATGAGCAGATTTTTTTCCTATTATAAATCTATGAGTGCTATTGCTGACCTATAAACATGGCTACCGTGAAGCCATTTCTTCTGCTGAACATAGTTCTACTCTCCAACGATGCTCTTGTTATTTTCAGATGTGATACCAGCATATTATGATAAGGAAGACAAATGATGAAAATTACTCAAGAGAACATATCCATGAGGCTGCTGGGCATGCATATTTTATCAGCATTGTTTGTGGTGACTCCACAAAGAGAAAATTTACTGGGGTCCTTTTGTGCTATGGGTATTTACATATGTCATTTATTTAACACATATTTATTGAGTACATTCTATGTTTCATACATAATAGTAGGCAAGAGTATACATGAATGAACAAAAATTATATGGTTTCTACTTTTAAGGAACTAAAATCTGGTAGAAGAAAGTCAGTAAGAAGTTAGTGGGGAAAAAGTGGGATGACTTTAACTGAACGATAATAAAAAAAAGAAAAAAGAAAAATTATGTATGTTAATAAACACATATAATTGCATGATATGAGAAGGCCTATGGAGGAAACAAAGAGAATTCAGACAGAAATTTATGGAAACTTTAGAGTAGATAGGAAAGACTTCTGTGATGAGATAGCCTTTAAAGTGAGAACTGGAAAATTAAGAGGCATCCATGAGAAGGCAGGAATGGAGACAGGGTGGAAAAAGTCTTTTTAGAAAAATTTTATTTTTAAAAATTAGTTTACATTCAATATTATTTTGTATTAGTTTCAGGTGTATAGCATAGTGGTTAGAAAATCATATACTTTACAAGGTGTTTCCCCCAATATTTCCAGTACCCAGGAGACATTTGTTATAGGAACTGAAAAGAGAGTGCATTAGGTGTAAGAGTGGCAAAAGAGGAAACCAGAAGGGTAAACAAGGTCATGTGGTATAGGAAATAATGAAGGCTTTGTGTTTCATTTGATATGCATTGGGAAACTTGAAGAGATTTAGTCAGGAGACTGACATAATTTGATTTCTTGGAAGTTAATAGTATAATGAAAGTGGAGATTTTAGCTGAATTTGTAATGAGCTTTTAAAACTGAACTAAAGTAGGGCATAAATTTTTGTAATTTTACAATAAGCATTTAACATGTATATACATACATGTTAATGTATATATTTATTATTCTATTTTATTTTCTTTATTTGCTTCTTAGCTTTATTTATTTGTTTTTGGTGGCTGCTCTTTGACTAATGATTTGCATCCTTCCTTAACTTATCAAAGTCTATTTAGAGTCAACATTGTATCACTTTACACTTCACACTTACTATGTAATAATTTCTGCTTCTCACTTCACACTCAATGCTTAATAACTTTTTGAATCTTATAATAGTACAATTCTGATGACCTGCCTTGTCCCCATCCTTTGAGTACTCTTGTTATTTATTCATTTTTTTTAATGTTATAAACCTCAGTTTACATTGTTAACATTTTAGCTTTTGTCGATTGGCTTTTTTTAAAAAGGATTTTGTTTATTTTCTTTTTAGAGAGAGGGGAAGAGAAGGAGAAAGAGGATGAGAAACATCAATGTGTGGTTGCCTCTTGTACACCCTTACTGGGGACCTGGCCTGCAACCCAGGCATGTGCCCTGACTGGGAATCGAACCTGCGACCCTTTGCCTCACAGGCCTGTGCTCAATCCACTGAGCTACACCAGCCAGGCTGTTGGTTGGTGTTTAAGAAAATTATAAATTAAAAACAGTTTTAAAAATATATAACTGTGTCTTTTTTTCCTCATTCTTTCCTGTAGATCCAGGTTTACATCTGTTTTTTCTTACTGTAGATCAGTTTCTATAAACCCGAAAAAAATCCTTTGTCATTTCTTACAGTACAAGTCTGCATCTTCTTGCGCTGGATTCTCTTAGCTTATGTTTATAAGAAATTTTCTTTATTTCACTCTTGTTTTTGAAGGATATTTTCATTGGATTGTTTATATTTGTTTTTTGTTTTAATACTAATGACACTATTCTACTGTCTTAAAATCTTCATTTTTTTCTGATGAGAACTCAACTGTTATACCCCTGGATGCAGTAGTCTTTCTTCTCTGCGTGCTTTTAAGATTTTTTTTTTCTTATCTTTGTTTAAGCAATTTGATTGTGATTTGTCTAGATTGGATTTTTTCTGCATGCGCACTTATTTTATTTGAGTTTTACTGATCTTAGGTCTTTAAATTGTTGTTTTTCGCCAGATTTGAAAAAGTTTAGGGCTTACTTCTTTCTGCTACTTTCTCATTCACTTTCCCCCTTGGAACTCCTATTATGTATTTGCTATTCTCCCATGGGTTCCTGTAACTTTGTTAATTTTTCAGCTTTATTGCTCTATGTTATTCAGTTCAAACATTTTCTAATGATGTCTGTTTATTCTGACATTTTTAACCTGCTGTTAAGCCCATTAAGAGAATTTTTTATTTTCAATGTTATAAATTTTAATTATATAATTTTTATTTGGTTCTTTTGTAGATTATACTTTCTATATAAGATTATATAATTTTTATTTGGTTCTTTTGTAGATTATACTTTCTATGTAAGATTCTCTATTCATTCCGAAGCTTTCTTTAATTCTTTGCAATGTCTTCGTTTAGTCATTTGAATATATTTATAATATATTCTTTGTTTGCTAAAGCCAAAATCAGGGCCATCTGTGTTGTGGGTCTCTGTTGACTGCATTTCTTTTCTTTTCATGTTTCTTTGAATAACTAGTAATGTTTATTGTAAACTGGACATTGTGAATGATATATTGTACAAACTCTTGGTTTTGATTTCATCAACTAAAGTGATGAATTTTGATGCAGTATCAATTGAAATACTGGTTAAACATCTTGAAGTTATACGAACTTAGTTATATGCTCTGTTAGGGGAGGTCTATGGAAAGCCCAAGCTCTTCTAACTTGGAACTTGTGCAAGAAAGAGTGAACTCAGTAATTATGAGTTTCTTAAATCTTTCAAAATATGAAGAAGGGCCTGACCCTTACCCTCTCTGAAATGCTCTTGCACTGTTCTGATAAGAATGTTTTATGTGCTTGGTACCAGTACAGAACGCAGTACTAACTTATCTAGACAGTTTTTGGTGAAAATCTGTGTTCCTTCTGGGGGTCTGGAACTTCAGGGACTAATCATGCCCCTCCAAACTCTGGGTTCCTAGGCTCAGGAGAGCTTTCCTGGTAGATAAAACTTCTCACATGTTGTCATAATTCATTGGTGGAAGAATTGTATCCTGTGTGCCATCATTGTGAAAACACTGTTGAAACTTGTAGTTGGTTTTCTTAAGACTTCACTCCATGTGCCTTCTTTTCCCCTTTGGTAGTTTATTTTCTATTGTATTGTATTTTATTTTTTAATCTTTCTCTTTTTTATTGTTGTTCAAGTACAATTATCTCCATTTTCCCTCCACTACTCCCACTCACCCCAGCCAGCCCCCCCATACTCTATCCAACCCCCCTTTGGCTTTGTCCATGTGTCCCTTATACATGTTCCTTGACAACCCTTTCCGCCTTTCCCTCCATTATCCCCTCCCACCTCCTCTCTGGGTACTGTCAGTTTGTTCTTTATTTCAATGTCTCAGGTTATATTTGCCTGCTGGTTGTTTTGTTGATTAGGCTTTGCTGGTTTTGCTTTGAGTGTTTCCTATGCAATAAACTGTGACTGTGAGTTTAACTTCTGACTCCTCTGAGTCCTTCTAGTGAACTACCAGACCTGGGAGTGATTTTGGGAATCCCGACAGAGGACTCAGCCTTCAAATGCTGTCTTTCCTTAGCTTTTTCTTTGGGCTTGGTTTGAGACTTTATTAAGGGGAGGCTAGGTTAGATTGTGTTTTATGACATGATACTTACTCCTTTATCCTTTTTCTAAGATGGATTCCATGGGTGTTAATGCAGTGTTCAAAACATTTCTGTACTCTGGCTGGGCTGGATCCCTTCATCCTCACTATTCTGCTGTTACAGTATTTTAAGTAGAGTGTCAGTGGAATTTTGTACAGCACTGAATAAACTATAGAAGCAAGTCTACCTTTGAGAAGAAATCAATTGAAAGCATAAAGGAAAGTGAAAAATAATCTTATTGGAAATTAGAGGAAAGAGGATTCTTTTTATGTAGTGATGGGACATTTAGCAAAACTGTCGTTGCAGTTATGTGAAAAGTAGAAAGTGCACTAAGTGAAACTGAGGATGGTCCTTTATTCCTGATACCTTTTCCCATAACTTATGTGGGTATAGTCTGAAGAAATACATTTTTTTTCCTGGCATTTCACATGCACACTGGAATTATGCTTGTTGATTTTTAGTGATTCTGAGAGGTATGCTATGGCAATACTCATTTTTATGACATTTCTTTCTAGCTCGTTGTTTTAACATTCTTTCTAATGATCAGCTATAGAGGGTGCTGAATTTTTGAGCAGGTGGTATATGGAAGTTCTTTTTAAAAAACCTTGCAAATAGTATTCAAAAGTTGTTAGCTAAAGTTCAACTGGGGTTGTAGAATTTGCAGTAAGATTAGGATTCCCATTGTACATAATTTCATAGTACATCGGTATCATCTTCATCCTGAAGCAGAATATTGATGTTATAGCTGATGTTCATCAAAGTTCCGAATGCAACAACAATAACATTTTAAGTTCTTTGACTTGCTGAATTTCTCCTATGCATAAGGAACACTGCTGGAGGCCTTACACGTATTCTTTCAAAATCTCTTACTGCAAATTATGTTGGTTTTTATTTTATAAGATGAATAAAGTGAGGTTATAGTCTTTCTGCAAATACTTGGCAGTGAGGGGACTTAAACCTGGATCTAACTATAAAGCTATGGTACTTCATTGTTATAGGGCCTAGAGTAGTTTAGCCCAATTTTGGAGAATAGGACTGGATTAGAGAGGGTTCTTGTCTTCAGCTCTAGCATATGTGATATATCATAGGATGTTTTTTTCATTTTTTTCTAAATTGTCATTTCCTTAGAAAGGTCTTTTTTTATTTTAACAGTTTTATTGAGATATAATTAATGTCCCTGAAATTCACTCATTTTAATTGTACAGTATAATGATTATTTGCATATTAATGGAGTTGTGCAAGAATCACCATAAATATAATTTTAAAACATTTATGCAATCCACTTTACCAATTATCAGTGACTTCCCATTCTTCCCGCAAATTTAAGCCTTAGGCAATCACTAACCTTTTTATTTATATGTATTTCTTTATTGTGAATATTTTATATAAATAGATTCATACAATGTGTGTTTTTTTGTGGCAGTTTTATTTCACTTAGCATATTTTCAGGCTTCAAGGATTTTAGAGCCGATATCAGTACTTCATTCTTTTTTCTCTGGCTTTAGTGTGATGGGATTTATAAATAAAAATATTATATATTTAAGGTATATGTATGCATTGAGAAATCATTATCCCTATCAGGTTAGTTGACATATCTATCACACCACATTGTTGCCATTTTTGTGTGTGTATGGTAAGATCAATTGAGATGTACTTTCTTAGCAGTTCTCAACCATACAGCACATTAACTATAGTCATCATGTTGTACGTTAGGTCCTCAGAAGTTATTTATCTTAGTCCATGTGTCTTTCATACATGTTTCTTGATAGCTCCCCCATTTTCCCCTATTATCCCTTTCCCCCCTCCTCTCTGGTTACTGTCAGACTATTCTTTATTTCAATGTCTCCGGTTGTATTTTGCTTGCTTATTTGTTTTGTTGATTAAGTTCCACTTATAGGTGAGATCATATGTAATTTGTCTTTACAACCTGGCTTATTTGAGTTAGCATAATGCTCTCCAGTTCCATCCATGCTGTCTCAAAGGGTAGGAGCTCCTTCTTCCTTTCTGCTGCATAGCATTCCATTGTGTAAATGTACCATAGTTTTTTGAAAATTTTTAAAATGTATTTTATTGATTTTGCTATTACAGTTGTCCTATTATATTTTCTACTTTATTCCCCTGCACCCTGTACCTCCCCTGCCACCATCATTCCCCCACCTTAGTTCATGTCCATGGATCATACATATAAGTTCTTTTGTTTCTCCATTTTCTATACTATTCTTAACCTCCCCTTGTCTATTTTGTATCTACCATTTATGCTTTTTTAAATCTTATAATTATTTTTTAATTTTTTAAATTTGTACTTATTTAAATTTTTTTTCATATTTTTTATTGTTGTTCAAGTACAGTTGTCTCCATTTTCCCAACACCACTCCCCCCACCCCAGTCATCCCCACTTCCCACCCTTGATCCTACTTCCCTTTGGTTTTGTCCGTATGTCCTTCATAGTTATTCCTGAAAACCCTTCTCCCTTTCCCCCCATTATCCCATCCTACCTCCCCCCTGGTTACTGTCAGTTTGTTCTTAATTTCAATGTTTCTGGTTATATTTTCTTGCTCATTTTTTTTGTTGATTAGGTTCCACTTATAGGTGAGATCATATGGTATTTGTCTTTCACCACCTGGATTATTTCATTTAGCATAATGTTTTCTAGTACCTTGCATGCTGTCATGAAGGGTAGGAGCTTTTTCTTTCTTTCTGCTGTGTAGTATTCCATCGTGTAAATGTACCATAGTTTTTTGATCCATTCATTTACCGATGGGATATTGTAAATTGTGCTGCTATGAGCATTGGGGTACATAGGTTCATTTGAATTGGTGTTTCAGTATTCTTAGGGTATGATTCCAGCAGTGGAATTGCTGGTTCAAAAGGCAGTTCCATTTTTAGTGTTTTCTGAGGAAATTCCATACTGTTTTCCACAATGGCTGCACCAGTCTATATTCCCACCAGTAGTGCGCTAGGGTTCCCTTTTCTCCACATCTTTCCAATACTTGTTTGTTGAGTTGTTTATGATGGACATTCTGACTGGTATGAAATGGTGTGTCACTGTGGTTTTAATTGGCATTTCTCTGATGGCTATTGATGCTGAGCATCCTTTCATATGTCTCTGGGCCCTCTGTATGTCCTCCTTGGGGAAGTGTCTGTTCAAGTCCTTTGCCCATTTTTCAATTGGTTTGTTTTTCTTCCTGGAGTGGAATCATGGGAGTTCTTTATATATTTTGGACATCAAACCCTTGTCTGAGGCATCATTGGCAAATATATTTTCCGATATGGTTGGTTCCCTTTTCATTTTGCTGATGTTGTCTTTACTGTGCAGGAAATTTTTATTTTGATGAAGTGCCATTTGTTTATTCTTTGTGTAACAAAGAAAGAAAACTACAGGCCAATATTGCTAATGAACATAGATGCCAAAATCCTCAACAAAATTTTGGCAATCCATATCCACCAATACATTAAAAAGATCATACACCATAATCAAGTGGGATTCATCCCAGGGATGCAAGCATGGTACAATATTTGCAAATCAATAAACATAATACATCACATAAACAGAAGAAAAGACAAAAATCACATGATTATATCAATAGATGTGGCAAAAGCATTTGATAAGGTTCAGCACCCATTTGTGACAAAAACACTCAGCAAAGTGGGAATAGAGGGAGCATACCTCAACATAATAAAGGCCACATATGAGAAACCTACAGCCAACATCATACTCAACAAGCAAAAACTGAAAGCCTTCCCACTAAGATTAGGAAAAAGACATGGATGTCCACGTTCACCATTTCTCTTCAACAAGGTATTGGAAGTCCTAGCCACAGCAATCAGACAAGAAAAAGAAATAAAAAGCATCCAAATTAGAAAGGAGGAAGCAAAACTCTCACTGTTTGCAGGTGATATGACAATGTACATAGAAAGCTCTATAGACTTCATCAAAAAGTATTTGACCTAATAAGTGATTTTGGCAAAACATCAGGATAGAAACTCAATATTCTGCCTATCTCAAAGTTAATGTAATTTTTAAAAATATATATATTGGTTTATAGGTTAATGTTTTGTGGGAAATAGTTTTGTTTAATTATTTCTCCTGCTCTTCTAACCCTTCCATGTGTTTAGTAATTTTTTGATAGCCTCTACCTGGTTTCACAAACTTTCCAATGAAAACCAAACTTATAAGAGCATTTCTGTGGCTTTTAGTGGCATTGATATTGGAGTATATAAGATTTCATTACTAAGGTAGAAAGTAAGGTTTTTATTAGTTACTCTTCAGGAGGCTGTTTTTGTCTTCTACTGAGACCTCCATCAGTAAGTAGTAGAATTTTTTTTTTTACCTTTTTTTGACATTTCACTGAGCTCCATCCTAGACCCTGATTTCAAACAGGTAGACTAACAAGACCTTTACTAATCCATTGTGGAGTAATTGTAGTGACTTTTACCATGTTCGAACCGTTGAAAGGTAAACTGAAGGATATTAAAAATGTTAAGGGTTTATTTGAACAAAAATTGATTTGATTCAGGCAGTGCCAAACTGGATGTGGTTAGAAATACTTCACAAAAAATAACTAGGGGAATGATTTTGATAGAGAAGATGTAGAAGGAAAGCAAGAAAATAATACAACTGGCTATATCTTAAGTGCTTGCCTTTACTTAGGAACTCCTTGTTTGATTGTCCTTGGGTTTTGATTTTTTAACTTAGAGGCATTACATGCTTAGATTTTGGTTTGCTTGTATAGACTACTAGGACATTAGAGTTGCCTCAGTCTAATGGCTTCCTCATTTAATTAATTTAATAGAATAAAATTCCTGGTCATCTTTCCCTACTTCTCAGTAGGTCCATAGCTCCTATCCACACTCATTGTTGACTTCTTTCATTATTCATCCACAGATATATTCATATATTTTTAAATTCAGGTATATACATGTGGTTGTATCTATAACTGCTAGATATTTGCAGCAGAAAGGTGTATGAAAATGAAAATTCTGAGCTATCTTGACCAGAAGTCAAATAAATCTTATTTATATTGATGTTCTAAAAATATTTAATTTATTTGAAATTTCAAAGAAGGAGAACAAGTGAAAATATTGTTAAACACTAGTATAAAGTATTTGGAATAAAGTCAACTTTTTGAGAAGGCTTAAGAATAGGGAGATATTTGTGCATTTTGGAAGATGAAGATAGAAATAAAGATAATGACAGTTTTGAGTACTGTGCTAACTGAGCCATTGAACACAAATTTAAGGAGTTGAGTGATATAGTTAGGTTTGCATTTATAAAGATAACACTGTCAGTGAGATGAATGATGGTTTAGTAGTATAGAGACCAAGTAACAGGGAAAATGATTAGGTGAGAAATGGTGAAGACTTGACTAAAAGCATTCTATTGAAGACAGAGAGTGATGTGGCTTTTCTTTCACTAATTTGATAAAATTATCATTGGGCAAAATCAAGCTACTTTCTGAGATTCCTTGTTAAATTTCACAGTATGATGGATTCCAGGAAGATTTTCCTACATTGAGTGAGAGATGGCACTAACTCTACATAAGAATAGTTATGTTTGGAAAAATAAAGATTATTTAAGAAAAAGTAAGACCTCTGGTAAAGATGGGGGCATAGGTAAACACACTTTGCTTCTTCACACAACTAGACTACAAAACAAGTATTACCCAGAACCATCAGAAAATTGAGCTGTATGGAAGTCTGAAAACCAAGGATTTAAAGAAGCCACATTCATCCAGATGGGTAGGTGGGGCGGAGGTGTGGAGAGACGGGGAGAGATGTGGAGACACAGAGCCACAGAGTGGCTGTATTTGTAATTAAGGTAATAAAAGTGACTCTAACTCTGGTTTAACACAGTATATCTTGGAGTAAGTCACTTCCCATTTGGGCATCACCTGATTTTCCTTTTATGTATAATGAACTCTAAGGTGTCTCAATAATACCATATTAGAAGTCTCAATAAAGGGTGTGGTGTAGGGGAAATAACTTCAAAAGTGAAAACTTTGGCTTGCTCCTATGTTATCATGGACTATTGATAGAGATAATGTGATTGTTAGAGGAGGTAATGCTGGTCCTAAGGATTGGTGTGATGGTTAATTTTATGTGTCAACTGTAAATGGGGTGAAGTGCCCAGATATTTGATCAAACAATACTCCAGATGCTGCTGTGAAGGTGTTACAGAACAGACCTGGCGGGGGGGGGGGGGGGCGGTGAATGATATACTATTACTGAATGGACCCGCCTTGTACTCTGGGGGTCTCCCCCGTACTAGGTTCATCTTGCCTGCCACCAGGGAAAGACATCTCTCAATGCCAGAGATTGGTGAAAAAGGAAAGGAATTATTTATTTAAAAAGTTATATGGACTCAGAGTAATGACTTAATGTCTTCATTAAAATACTAAAGTCCTTTAGATACCCACAAACCCACACAGTCCTTCCTTCTCTCTCTGCCCAGTCTGGTGTACCATATCTCAGGAAAAGAACTAGAAGTCCGTGGCTCAGGTAGCCCCCTGGTTCTGGCACCATGAGCTGCATTGCCGCCTTGATCTCCAGTTAATCTAAAAACATGTAGCACCTTCTCATGGCCCACCAGCAAGAGTCCTTTCACCCCTTTCCTTCCCAGCAAGGTCTCTCCTACTTCCTAAGCCATGTGGCAAAAAGGAGCTCCCCAAAGCCATGTGTTCCCAACTATCCAGCATGGCTGCCACATCTGGGTTTAAATCCCAGTGCCAGTTTTCCTCTGCAGCCCCATTTCTGACTCTCCCCACAATCAGTTACACCTGCCATCATTCCTGTATTTTTCCAGCCTTTCTTGGCTGCCATAGTAAGTCTGGGAAGGCGTGGCCTGATGGCATGGAGTCAGTCATCTCCAAGCTCTCACGCAGGCACTGTAAACGGGGGGGGGGGGGGTTACCTCTCAGTTACATCCTGGGTGGACATCACTCCCATGCCCCTGGCTCAAAGCATGGCCACAGCTATTTAACATACCCATGAAACCAGTTAAAAGTTACAGACAGGTTAAATGACCATGCCTGAGGTTATTTGCAAAACTGTTGCTATGCAAAACAACTCTCAATGACCCTGCTCCATGTGTCCCATCCCCCACTTCAGACCTGCAGAGGTGAGGACATCCCATATTTTTTAATATTTCCTGGACACGCTGAGTTCTGGATCCCATTACAAAACCCTGTTTGGGGTCCCTCTGGCTGCATCCTGTTACTTAGATGAGATTAACGTTGAAATTCAGACTTTGAGTAGATCAGATTCCAATCCATAATGTGGGTGGACCTTATTCACATGTGCGTGCACACACACACTTTTTATTTTGTTTCTCTGGGTAATTCTGACTAATACATGTGGTTTTTGAATATGTCTAGATCAAAAAAATAAATGTTTTATGTAAAAGTAGATAGTTTTTGAAAATTGTCTGCATCAACTGATTATCAAACATTTGCCTGTCTTATAAGAACTGTAGCAGATATATTAGTGAATAACGTGGCATTTCTGTATTCAGTGAGCTCACAGTTAAGTTGAGAATACAAAGCTTAATTCTGTAAAAAGTGTAAATAAACTGAAGAGCTAAATAATATATGTTCAAAGATGTGAAAAATATGATAAAGTCTCTGTAGTTGACAAATATTAGTTTAGAAATTAAATGCTGTTAAGTACAATTGATCATTGTGGGTTAGAAAAAGCTTATGCAAGAGAAAAAGCCAACATTAATTACTTTTAACATGTAATCTCGAAGAACCTTACACTTGCTTTTGTGGGGTTGGGCATTATTATATATGCTTTAGTCAGAATTTCTTAGAGGTGTTAACTGTTACACAGTCATACAACTGTAAGAAGTAAAGTAAGAAAATTTTTCCCCTATTTCCAGTCACCTATGCTACAGAGAAAATTTCATGGAGGTGGCACTCAGATTTAGTTATGCTATTTGCAAAGCTGAGTTAGTGAGCATAGGAAGTTATATGACTGAATTCTAATTCCCTTTTCTTTAGAAGAGTAAAGGAATGAAGAAAAAGTCCTTGACAAGAAGGTGGGAAGAAAATAGCATATTAATTTATTTATGAGTTTTTAAAAGGTAGTTTTATAAAGTGGGTTTAACTAACTCAGAGACTGCATTATGAACTGAAGCCCTGTCCATTGCTGACTTGTTTTCAAAAGTTGTAAGTGGGGTAAGAAAGCAGAGTATCTTTATTCTAGAAATGTTTCCTTTTTATCTCACATCAGAGGATCATGGTTGATTCTACTTGTTGGAGTCCACCGATAATGACTTAGTCATGTCATTAAGTTTGTCTTACATATATTTTGGCTTATCATCAGTATGTTATTGGAAACACAAATTTAGTGATCTCAGCTAAAGACAATTAATTGTTGAAGCTAGAGGAGTCCTTGGAAATACATCAGCTTCTCAGAATTGGCTTTGTCTAGGATAAAGCCCAAAGGATATGGTAAGAAATGACTTTTCTTTATAAGACATATAAGGACTGCATTAGCCATTGGTTCACTTGTATAGGTTGCAGTTTACTGAATTTAATTTCAGAATATTCAAAGTTAATTTTAGCATATCACCAAAGATCTGATTCCTCTACCTACTTTCCCAAGCAATGTCAAGATTCTGGTTGGAGGGTTGAAATGAATACAAAATTAAAAATAAAAGACTCAAAATATTGGGATGTAAAAACTACTAATGAAAGCTTTCTTGGTAAAACAAGGATCAGGATACTCTGTTTGCCAGATCTTCAATAGTATGGTCCTTGGCACAAGAATTGAGAAACTAAAACATTTATCCAGAGAGGGAAATAGGGTACTGAGTCAGTAGGGGAGCCAGGTCATTGAAGAGTAGTTGAAGGAATTGGAGGTGTTGAGTTTGGAGAAGAGAACATTTTACTTGAATATGATGACTATCAAATATTTAGGATTCTATCATGTAGAACAGTAGTAAAATTTTTGTGCGTGAATTCAGAAGCCTAACTCAAATAAATGCATAGAGGCAAAGTTTAGTTAAATGTAAGTAAATAATATAAATAAAACTTGCCTAATGAGCACAGTTGTCCAGGAATACATGTATCTAGAAGTGTTGGTGGTATGCAAACAAAGATACTGAGAATACATTGGTGAATAAACTATGTAAATGTGATAAAATTCAATTTGAAGAGGATAGTCTTTTTAAGAAATGATGCTGGACAATTGCATATCAACATGAAAATATTAATTACTCTTTTATTGTCACAGGCAGGATAATAACTCTTCAAAAAATGCCCATGTCCTATTCCCTGGAATGTGTGAATATGGCAGGCATATAGCAAAGGGGACCTTGAAGGTATAATTAATATGGAAGGATCACCTTGGATTATCCATACAGACCTCTTGCAATCACAAAGATCCTTAAAAGACAGAGAGAGAGAGAAAGGGAGAAAAACAAATTTTAAGATTCTATGTTAATGGCATTGAAGATGGAGGAGAGGGGCACATGAGGCAAAAGAATGCAGGTGACTTGTAGGTGATGGGAAGGCAAGAAAATGTATTTTCCACTAGAGTCCCTAGAAGAAATGCAGCCCTACCAGAACCAATATATTACCCAAATAATACCCATTTCAGACACTTCCCTCACAAACTGTAAGATAATGAAGTTGTGTTGTTTTAAGCCACTATGTTTGTGATATTTCTATAGTAGCAATAGGAAACTATACTTACCTCACAAGATACTTAGAAATTAACTAAAATGGATTATACACCTAATGTAAGATTCATACATTTTTAACAAGAAACTGTGGGAGAAAATCTTTATGATCTTTGGTTGAATTGAAAGACCTAAGCTGTGGAACCAAAAGTAATCCATTGGAAATAGAACAGTGATAACTGGATTTCATCAAAACTAAAAATGTCTACTCTTCAAAAAATACTATGATGAAAAGATAGAAGGAGGTATGAAGAGATAGAAATTATTTATAAGGATCAAAGTAGAAATTCTGCAGTTAGAAAGTACAATAACTAGAATTTAAAAAATCACTATAATACAGCAAAGCAGACAGATGTAAGGAACAGAAAATTAGAGAATAGGTCAATTGAGATGCCCAGTTTGAGGAATGACAGTAGAAGAATGCAGAGAAATAGGGGCTCTGAGACCTCTAGGACACCATCATTCATACCAACATATACATAATGGGAGTCTCAGGAGGTGAGGAGATAGAAAAAAAATAGAAAGATTATTTGAGGAATTAATAGCTGAAGACTTCCAAAGTTTTAAGAAAAACACTAATCTGCACATGAAAGAGACTCAAAGAAGTCTAGTCAGATAAAGTCAGAGATCTACACTTAGATATATTATAATCACACTGTTGAAAGCCGAAGACAAGAAGCCAACCGAAGAGAAAAGTGACTCATTACTTACAAGGAATCCTCAATAAGATTAACAACTTATTTCTCATCAGAAATCATGGAGAATGGAAAGCAGTAGGATGACATATTGACTACTGAAAGAAATGCTTTCAATCAAGAATTCTATATCTAGAAAAACTGTCCTTCAAAGTTGAAGAAGGTAAGACATTTCCCAAGAATATGAAAAACAAAACACTGAGGGAATTTCTTACTAGCAAACCTGCCCTACAAGAAATCCAAAGGGAGTCCTTCAGGCTGATAAGATGAAGGATACTAGATGGTACCTTTAGTCCATAAGAAGAAGTAAAGTGAACCCACAAAGTAATGAATTAGGCAATTATACATTTAGAATAGAGAAGAAATGCTCATAACTCTTCTGATTTTAAAAGTAACTATAGAAATCTATAATTATAAACATGTATTCATGGGCACTCAATGTATAAAGGTGTAATTTTTCAGTCCTTGTGCAAACACTAAAATGTTTTGGTTACTGTATCTTTATAATAATATTTGAAATTAAATAGTTTAAATTTCTCATTTTATTATTCTTTTACAAAACTGTCTTTGTTATCTGAGGTCATTTCTTTCTATTCAGATTTTAGTATCAAATTGTCAATGTCTGTAAAAACTCTGCTGGGATTTTATAGAAATTGAATTAAATTTACAGATTAATTTGGAGGAGAACTGGTACCTTGCCAATAGTGTTCCTTTAGTCTCATTTATTTAGATATTTTTTAATATCTCTAAGCCAGCAATTTTAATCAGTTTGCCTTAGATTGTCAAATAAAAAGCAACAGCCAACACAACAGTAACTATGCAGTGTGAATAAATCAAAATTATATCTATTTTTTGTCAGATCGGCAAAAAATATATTTTTTGGTGTGCCGCAGAATTTTAGTGATTAATTTATATTTTGCGTGAGAGGGAGAAGGTTTATAATCACTTCTCTATACACTTGTATTATTGGGGTGGCCAAAAGTTTCATTCATTTTTTTGGTAAGATGGCTCTTATATTGCTTAGTTGTTTTTAACTTCATTTGAAACAATTTTGTTAGAATGTATTTGACAGCTGTCATATTAGCCTACATTTAAAAAAAACTTATCCAGATTGGTGAATTTTTGTGTAGCCATTTTAATATGGAAGAATATTCCATATTAAAGGAAAGGATGGAAGAATATGTGACATTTTCAGCATATTATGGTTTATTATTTCAAGAAAGATAAAAACTCAACTGAAACACAAAAAGAGGTTTGTGCAGCATATAGAGAAGGTGCTGTGACTGATCAAACATGTCAAAAGTGGTTTGCAAAGTTTCATGCTGGAGATTTTTCGCTGGACGATGCTCCACAGTCAGGTAGACAAGTTGAAGTTGATAGTGATCAAATTGAGATATTAACTGAGAACAATCAATGTTATACCACATGAGAGATAGCTGACATACTCAAAATATCCAAATCAATAAAGTTATTGGTAAAAATGAGAAATGTGCTTTTTATTTTATGGTAAAAAAGCCACACAGATATTTTGGCCAACCCAATAATTGATGTTAGGATATGAAACCAATTTTGCATTCTGGGAATGAATTCTGTTTACTCATGGTGAATACTCCTCTGTATATTTTGCTGGATTCAATTTGAAGATTTTTTTTGTTAAGTATTTTTGAGGCTAAAATCATGAGAGATATGTTAGTTCATAGTTTTCTTGTGGTGTCATTTTCTGGCTTTGGTATCAGGGTAATACTAGCCCCATATGATGAGCTGGGAAGTGTTCCTTCCTTACCTATTACCTAGAAGATTTTGTGAAGTATTGGTATTATTTCTTCTTTGTTTATTTGAAATAATATACAGCCAAAGATATCTGATCCTGAAGTTTTCTTTGTAGGAAGATTTAAAATTACTAATTCAGTTTCTTGTTGCAGTTTTATTTAGATCTCTTTGTTCTTGACACAATTTTTTATTTTTGTCTTTGTAAGGATTTGTCCATATTATCTAACTTGTTGAATTGTTGGCATACAATTGCTCATAGCATTTCCTTATAATCATTTTAATTTCTGTAGGGTCAGAAGCAATGGCTTATTTTTCATTCCTAATTTTGGCAATTGATTTTTTTTTTGTTTAGTATAACTGAGGGGATATCAACATTTTTTTTCCTTTTGATAGTGTCAGATACTATATGTTTTGCTTTGTGGGCCAGATGGTTTGTTTCACGACTATTCAGTTCTGCCATTGTATAACAAATGTAGCTATGAACAATATGTAACTGAATGGAATGCTGTGTTTGAATAATACTTTATTTATTAAAACAGGCAGTGGTCCAGATTTTGTCTCTATGAAGTAATTTACTAATCAGTAGTTTAGCTAGTGGCTTTTTCTTTTTCAGACTTTTGAAGGACCAAATTTTGGTTTCATAAATTTTATTTATTTCTGTTCTAATCTTTATTATTTCTTTTTCCCACACATTTTTTGTTTTGTTTGCTCTTGTTTTTCTAATTTCTTAAAGCAGAATCTTAGGTTATTGATTTGAAAACTTTATTCCTGTCTGATATTGGAATTTATAAATAGATTCATGATAGTTTTTATATTTTCCCATTTTCATTGTTTTAAATATTTTTGACTTTCTATTGTGATTTTTTTGATCCTTCAGTTATTTAAAAATATGTTTAATTTATAATTGGGTGTTTCTCAGATTTTATTATGTTGATTTTAATTCTGTTTTTATCAGAGAACTTCCTTTTTATGACTATAGGCCTTTTGAATTTGTTTTAAATTTTTTATGATTTATCTGGGAAAATATGCCAGATGCCCTTTAACATAATGTGCATATGGATGCAGTCATTAATTGAAATGTTTTATATATGTAAATTAGGTCAAGTCCATTGATACTGTTCAAATATTCCATATCCTTACCAGTTTTCTATATAATATTTCTATCAGTTATGGAGAGTAGAGATGCAAACATTTGCTATAATTTTTACAGTGTTTATTTTCTGTAAAATTCTGTCAGTTTTGCTGTATGTATTTTGAGATGAGATACATAAACATCTCTGATCCTTGTATATTACTGATGTGTTGACCTTTTTATCATTTGGGAATGCCCCTCTTTGACTTGATGGTTCTTTTATTAAAGTTTATTTGTCAGACAAGATCAGGCACATTCAGAGTGGTATGGCAATTACATCAAACTGAAAAGCTTTTGCACAGCAAAGGAAAAATGAATGAAATAAAAAGACAACCCACATGATGGGAGAACATATTTGCCAATACATCTGAGAAGGAATTAATATCCAAAATTTATAAAGAACTTACAAAACTCAACACCAAAAAAGCCAAACAACCCAATTAAAAAATGGGCAAAGGACCTAAATAGACACTTTTCCAAAGAAGACATACAGATGGTCAATAGACATATGAAAATATGCTCAATGTCACTAATCATCAGATAAATGCAAATTAAAACCACAGTGAGATATCACTTCACACCTGTAAGAATGGGTATCGTCAATACATCAACAAACAACTAGTGCTGGTGAGGATGTGGACAAAGGGGAGCTCTTTTGCACTGTTGATGTGAATGCAGAGTGGTGCAGCCACTGTGGAAAGCAGTGTGGAGATACCTCAGAAAGTTAAAAGTAGATCTGCCTTTTGATCCAGGAATCTCACTTCTGGGAATATATCTGAAGGAACCCAAAACACTAATTAGAAAGAACCTAAGCACCTCTATGTTAATTGCAGTGTTATTTACAGTTTCCAAGATATGGAAGCAGCCCAAGTGTCCATCAGTAGATGAGTGGATAAAACAATTATGGGACATTTATACAATGGAATACTACTTGGCTGTAAAAGAAGAAAGTTTTACTCTTTGCAACGGTATGGATGGACCTGGGGAATATTATGCTAAGTGAAATAAACCTGTCAGAGAAGGACAAATACTATATGATTTCACTCATATGTGGAACTTAGTGAACAAACTGAACTAACAAGCAAAATAGAGACAGACTCATAGATAGAGAACAGGATGACAGAGGGTGAGGAAGTAGGGGGTAGAGGGATAATACAAAAAGGAAAAAATGACTCATGGATGGGGACAACAGTGTAGTGGTTGTTGGGGTGAAGGAGGTATAAGGGGACCAAATGGTAATGGAAATAATACAGTTAAAAACATCTATTCATCTTATATTAACATAACCAATTTATCTGCCTATGTTTATGATTTTCCTCGTATACTTTTTCTTTTCCAACCTTTTATTTTCAGCCTATTTGTATCTTAAAATCTAATGTGTGCTTGTAGAGAATATAGAGTTGGACTTTGCTTTTTCTATCTACTCTGAGAATCTTTGCCTTTTGATTGGAGTATTTTTACCATCTACATTTAATTCAATTGTTGTTATAGTTGATTTACACTTGTCATATTGATGTATGTTGTCTGCATGTCTTCTTCCCCTTTTGGTCCCCTGTTTCTTCTTCACTATCTTCTTTTGTGTTAAGTTTATACTTTTGTACTATTTAATGTTCACAGGTCCCATATTTTACTGTTTTCTTTGAGTTACTTTTCTTAGTAGTTTCTCTAGCAGGGGTGTCCAATCCACAGGCCACGGGCCACATGTGGCCCAGGATGGTTATGAATGTGGCCCAGCACAAAATGGCAAATTTACTTGAAACCTTTTTTTGCTCATCACTTTTTGTTAGTGTTTGTGTATTTAATGTGTGGCCCAAGACAACTCTTCTTCTTTCATGGTGGCCCAGAGATGCCAAAAGGTTGGGCACCCCTGCTAGGGATTACAATTTGTATTTTAAATTATTACAACATAGTTAAGAAAACTAAGAACTTATTTCTTGGAAATTATAATAGAAATTTTTTCCAATATAGCCCATTCTCTACCTCATCTTTTGTGCTATTATTGTTATATCTAAATACATTAGAAAATAAAAAATACAGTATTATATTATTTATATATAAATATATAATTTTATGTTATTTTTTTTTCAATATTATTTATTTATTTATTTATTTATTTTAGAGAGGGGAAGGGAGGGAGAAAGAGAGCAACAGAGAACCATCAATATGTGGTTGCCTCTTGTGTGTCCCCCACCGGGTACCTGGCCTGCAACCCAGACATGTGCCCTGACTGGGAATCAAACCAGCAACCCTTTGGTTTGTGGGCCAGAGCTCAGTGTGATACAAGGTGCAGCTGAGAGGGGGGCCCCAAAGGTAGGGATTTGAAATGGGGCCCAAAACTCAAGGTGTCCAGGAAATATTAGGATGTCCTCACCTCTTCCCCCCTCAGGTGTGAGTTGGGGGAAGGGACAAATGGAGCAGGGCCATTGAGAGCTGTTTTGCATAGTAACAGCTTTGCAGCTAACCTCTGGCATGGTCATTTAACATATCTATAACCTTTAACTGGTTTCATAGATATGTTGAATAGCTGTGGCCATGCTTTGAGCCAGGGAGAAGGGAGTGACTTCCGCCCAAGATGTAATTGGGAGGCAACGCCCCCTGTTTACAGTGCCTGAGTGAGAGCTTGGAGATGATTGGTTTCATGCCATGGGGCCATGCCTGCCCAGACCCACTATGGCAGCCCAGTAAAGCTGGAAGGATATGGGAGTGCTGGCAAGTGTAACTGATTGTGGGAGGAGTTGGAAATGGGGCTGTGGAGAATTGGCATGAGGATTTAAAACCCAGATATGGTAGCCGTTGAAAGGAGAGCCATGCGGCTTTGGCAGAGTGGAGACCTCCTCGCAGCTTTGCCAGAGAGAGCCATGTGGTTTTGCCAGAATGAAGACCTCTGAAGCTTTGGTAGAAGAGGATCATGTGGCTTTGGGCTACTCCCTTTGGCTATGTGGCCTGGGAAGCAGGAAAGATTTTGCCTGGAAGAAGGGTGAAAGAACTCTTGCCAGTAGGCTATGAGAAGGTGGCACATGGCTTTGGATTAATAAGAGATCCTGCCTGGATGGCAACACAGCTGACAGTGTCAAGAGCCTGGATCCCGGACATTTGCTCCTTTTCCTGAGTTACAGTACCCTGAATTAGGTGCAAGGGGAGAAGGAAGCACTGT
Source organism: Anoura caudifer (assembly GCA_004027475.1). Lineage (NCBI taxonomy): Eukaryota > Metazoa > Chordata > Mammalia > Chiroptera > Phyllostomidae > Anoura > Anoura caudifer. The sequence continues at coordinate 35,989 of PVKU01010142.1, forward strand.
GGGCATCTGTGGGTATCCAAAAGAACTTTGATATCTTAGTGAAGACATTACATCACTACTTTAAGTCTGTATAGCATTAAATAAACATCTTTCTTTTTCACAAATCTCTGGCATTGAGAGATATCTTTCCTGTGGTGACGGACAATCAAACCTAGTGGAGGGTCCTTTTGGTAATGTGCCTCTGTTCTGTAACAAGTCCACTGAGCTATAGCAGCCAGGGCGAAATAATAAATATAATTTTAAATAAATATATAAATATATAATTATATATGATATATAATTTTAAATAATTATAATTATTTCTTTATATAATTTTATGTCTTTTAGAAAAGAGAAGAAACGAGAAAAAATAAGTCTTTGCTCACATGCTTATCATTTCTGGTGTTCTTCATTTTTTACTGTGGATTGGATTTACCGTTTGGTATCATGTTCTTACAAGGCATGTTTATTAGCAATTAATTCTCTCAGTCTTTGCTTGTCTGAGAATGTTTTTATTTTTTCTTGAAGGACAGTTGATGCAGACCCCAGCTCGTGGGGTCCACCACATTGTGAATGAGATATGAGAAATTCACAGGGACTACAGAGTCCTGTGGAGGAAAAGAGATGGCATGGTTTTTCTCTCAAGGGGAGAAAAAAGCTTTGGCCTCTGCCAGGACAGGCCTTTATTTCTTTTTCTGCACACATTACATGATGGTCCTCATTCACTATGCACAGGTTTCACTTTAGGTAGTTACCTTTTACAGAAAACAAAGGAGAGGATGCTGCTAATCACATCACAGAAGAGGGATATTTGCAAATGAAAAGGGAAAAGTGGTTGAACTGGTTACACTCATCCTTGGAAGGTTTAGCATGGATTTTAGGAAGTTACTTTGCAATAAATGTTTGCTGCCTCAATTTAGGGTGAGGGAGTTTTAGGAAAAGCAAGTGTCATAGCAGTCTAGGTACACTGCAGGCCTGATTCCCGATGGGAGAACCTATCCATGGGCGTGGATCCTGTGCATCGGACCTTGCTTTCCACGGGAGCTGGGCCCATGCCACGCAGAATGGTCGCCTACAGACAGTTTTGCTGGACATAAACTTTGTTGAGAGTTGTTTTCAGCTCTCTAAATATGTCATACTACTTGCTTTCTGGCCTCCTTTGTCTCTGATGGGCAGTCAGCTTTTAATCATATTGAAGTTTTCTTATATTGTTTATAGTTGCTTTTCAAAGGAAGATTTGTCCATCTCCTCAGTTGGCCATAGTCAGAATTCCCAGTTTCACTTTTACAATTTTTAAGCAATAAGTTTTGAAGGTTGATGCTTACCCTTTTTTACCTTTATAAAGGGCTATATATACCTAGAATACTTCCTTGAATAATAAATATTTTAACAGTCTCATGACTGATCATGGCAGAAAACAGAATAGCTTGCTTGCTTAATTTTAAATTGGATAATTTTGGGTAATCTAATAAAGGGACAATTTATAAAAGTGTGGAGAGGGTTTAGGGAAATCAAGATAGTCTTTTAGGCACTTCAGTAGCTAACAGAGAGCTATAACCACTTCTAGACCTGAAGGAGAAAGGAGAGGAAGTGGTTAGTATGAGCCATAGGCAAAACTATATGAAGAGGGACAGCTGATAGGAACTATGGTTTTCATAGAACAACACAGCCAATAACTTGTGACCAGGCAGGAAGGAAGCTGAGGAAATAAATACTCTGACCTTACTATTTTCCTGTCCTTCATCTTGGGCTGGTGCCTTCTATTAACCAAACTTAACCAGAAGTCAGTGAAAAGGCAGCCCATTGGAGCAGTCCACAGAGGTCAACCTCCTGGGTCAAGAAAAGGTGAAGAGTGGATCTGAAGGAGCAAATGAAAGATATTTAGGTCTCTCACCTTCGTTCATTAATTGCATTAATTCTGGTCACAAAATCGTCTACCATATATGTCCTTTTTCTCATTCTCACAACTGCTGTCATAGTCCAGGTATTTATCTTCCCTTGTCTTTACGGAGTGGGTTTATAGAAATAATCTCCTTTCAGACTCCTTTAAATATATATTGCTGCTAGTTTAGCTGGAGTTTAGACCTGAGACTTCTAACATCAAATTCTTTTCCTGAGCCCCTCCACACATATTTACATTTTTAAGAAATAGAAGAATTGAAGATTTTCTTTTTGTTAATCTCAAGTGTAAAGTTGGAAGAAAAGCCTTTTTCTTATTTTCAACTCTTGAAATTTACATGTAGGTTTTTAACTCCATCTTCTCATCTGGATTTTCATTTTCTTTTTTAGTTGAACATTTGTCAGAAATTTTCAGAGGAAAAATAAAATCCTGTTTCTTAGTTATCTTGGACTTGAAGCCCAAATGGTGAAATAATTTTGCTAGGCCAGGATGTTCTTTGGTTGTTTTTATTTAAATAATTTGTATAGATTGAAATGCAGCTGCAAGTGTATTAGTGATTTTCTGTGGCTTACTTGTCAAGATTTTTATCATTTGGATGAAAAATAGCATTTCAAAATCTGGCAGCTTATTGACAAAAACAGAGGAGCACTTTGTGTAATTCTCTTTTTGAAAAACTACCTCTTTAAAAGACAAAGATTACCCCTGTTACTTCTGTTCACATATATTTCCAACAATAGATTTATTGACAGCTCTTAGATAAAGTTTAATTCTGTTCCCTCCTCATTTATCATGGTGTACACTTTTATGCACGAAGAGAGGCAAAATAGGCTCTTGTAAGTGAACACACTATATTCAGGTGTCCTAGGTGTATAAGGAAATGCTTGGCCTTTAGTTAATAATCTGTGGCAGGTGCAGTGTTTTTTTTTTCTTTTTTTCTTTATGAGCTTAATTGGAGAGTGCAAGCCCACCTCCTTGAAATAAGCATTTTACAGAGCTGCCTTGGGGTAAGGCTCCTGAGCAAAGCTGGGTAATTCCTGAATCTTCCGAATTATGCTTGTAATTCCATCTTCAAAAGGGCTCTTCCTTCTTGGTTGCTCATTAGGAGCATAACTGGCTTTTTGTTGTTACCTGTCCTTTCTCCTCTTTCCATTTTTCCTCTCTCTCCTTTGTGTATCATCTCTCTCTTCTTTCTCACCAAAAGAAAAAAATCTCTGCTAAAGTTTCTGAGCTGTGAATGGCACACAGTTACAAATTAGCTTTCTGTATCATTCCTGGCAAACTCATTACAAAGTAATCGTGGGCCACACTCAAGTGCACTTCCTTTGGGACCAATAGCTGTAAATAAGGAGGCTCTGCAAGCTGGCTGATAAGTTGTTGTTCTGAAGATAGCAGTGCCTTTTAGCAGAATGTTTGACCTCTTTTTTTTTTTTATTGCCTCAGGCCTGTCTAAGACCCTCAAGGTCTATTTCTCATTTTAAACCCCCCCCTGTAGGAAAACACAGTGTGTGGCTTAAGAAGATCTTTAAATTGCTTAACGTCTGTCTTTCTGTCTGTGCCCTTTTCCTCCTAATAATTATAGTTATGCTGGGTAATCTCCTTATCATTTTGCAAAATGGATTTTCCATCTTCCAGTAACAGATACTTTTTATTGACATAGGAAGCAACACGTTGAATATTTTATGAAGACTAAATGTATAGGGAAGGAGAGGTAAAAGTACTTTAATATATATGGAGAGAAAGAATATTTTATGCAACTTTAAAATTACTTTGGGACTAATAAAGCCATCAAGCTTTATTATTTATTCTTGTATCAAGGTAATTTGTCAGCTCTGATTTGAGTGGCTATGCAAAACCCCATCCTCAATATATTTTTATTCTTCGCTGTTGCAGTAAATATCAAATTGAACCACAAAATAGAGAGTTTCAGGAAACATTATTTTGCCTTGGGGAATATGGTTGTTGTAGATACTAAGAAGTCCAAATGTTTAAGTCTACTTATTGGAACCTCTGTAGAGTCATATATTGTTTTTTGTTTTTTTTTTAAAGATACCTGCAAATTGTTTCAGAAGATTTGGATTATTGGTTTCCAACATAGAGTCAACCAAATTGTCTGTTAGTGGGCAGAGTTCCTGATACTCTGAGAAAGTAGGGAGTTTCATGAGTTTATAAATCTCTGTGACTAATTGCAATCAGGACAGCAGATCTTCTGTTTGTTAGATATCTATGATATTGTATGCACCTAAGATGCAGCATTGTTTTGCTCTTTTATAAAAATTGCTGACCATATGCATTTCAGAAGATACTTTTGAAATCTCAAATTGGCTTAAATTTTTGACAAAATATGTTCGGAGACTCCTAGAACATAATTTTCAAGTAGTCTTTACTATAGAAAGAGAAATTCCATGGATTTAAATTGCTCTTATTTCAGATAAAGAAATGAAATTTTAGATTTTTTTCTAAATCATGAATTGTGATTATTATGCATGATCTATTGTATATAGTTTTAATCTTGTGCAAAGAAAAAATAGTGGCTATTGAATATTTTATTTTGCTGATTCATGGATACCCCACACTTGACATTGAAAAAATTACCTTCATACCTTCTTCTCTTTCTGTACCACCTATTATGGTTAATTCATCACTAATCTACTCATCAAGCTGGAACTCTCAACTACTTACCCTCAGCTAGTTCCTTATTCCCTTTGTGGTTGATACAAATGGATGTGTTGCCTGGATGCTATACGTTCACCTACTTCCCTTACTGGGAACAGATTATATTCCTTTGACTACAGGTGTCAGTGGGTAACTAGTATAAGTTACAGTATCCTGGCCACTGACTGGTTGTGGGGTATGTGACCAATCAGAACCTTCCTCAAGAGCTTTTCATTTTTAAGGTTATTGTAAATAGGGAGACACTTTCTTGCTTTAGGATCTTGTAGGTGGAAGAGAGTGATTTGGGGCTTTCTGTGACCATGTTGCTGCTTCATGTGGCATAAGCTCAACTATGGTAGGAGAGAACTGAGTGAACTAACATTGATGAGAGAGGGAGAAAGAGTGCAAACAGTATTTAAATTTCATGTACCTATCCCTGAGGTCCTTAGAGTTGTGCTGGTTTCTGAAGTTTATCTTTTGTTCCTGAGAGCTTCTAGCTTTTGCTGAAGTTAGCTGGAGTTGAGTGTCTGTCACTTGCAGCTCAGAAAGACTTGACCTGTGCATTCATTCAACCAAAAATATAAGTGAATCATATTTATAAGTCTGCTAACATCTCGTTCTTTTCATTTACACTGCAGCAACTACTTTGGTTTAAGCCTCTGTCATCTCATACTTGGACTCTGCCTGCCACTCCCAACCTGACCCTGCCATTTATTCTTCTACTCTACTAAGTGTAATTCTAAGGATTTTAACACATTATTTTCCTTTTTAATTTTCTTTAATGTCATTGCAGTACAAATTTCTGGCCTGACTTATACATTCCTTAAAAGCTGACTGCTTCATCTCCTGTCATTTTTTCCTATATATTCTATGCACTAGCCATACAAATAAATTGCCACTTTTTACCTGTGCCAGTCTACTTTACTATCTGTGATTTTGTACATGTTTTCTCCATTGCCTAGAATTCTGCCTTCCCTGAGTCACAACTGTTATCGATCTGGTAACCTTCTACTATCCTTTAGAACTCAAATGTTCTTACCTAGAATTAATCATTTTCTCATTGGTATTATACTTCATTTTATTTATATTAATTTCCTTATGTGTCTCTCAGTCTCTATCAGCTTCCACATTATGAGCTATGACTATGAAACTGTCTTAGTTATCATTATGTTCCAAGCACCCAGTAGGATACTTAGTTTTCTTCCTCACTTAGAGATGACTTACCTAGGTTATTGTCCAGCAAATATTTATTTCTTTCACCTGCTGACTATAGGTGGGGTATATTTTCCTGCTTTTGATTTCTGGCTTTGTAACTTGATTTTCTTTGGTCATGGAATGTTAATGGATATGACTTCAACAGAGGCTTTAAATGCACTTTATCTAGTTTGCTTGGCTTTAGCTTGCTGGTGATTTGCCATGAGAACAGGTAGATGAGAGATATGTGAACTTATCTTGATGTAACCTCAGGTTAAAGCCAAGCCCATCCTACCTGCACCCAAAAGCAGAGCTGCCCAACTCAGTGTAGATCAACCTAAACACAACCTGCAAACATATGAACTTAAAAATAAATGTTAATTGTTGTAAACCAATAAAGATTTGGGATAATTTATTTTGCTATTACCTTAATGATACTTTTTTTCATTTTATAGATTTAAAAAGACCTATAGCCAGAAAGTTGTGATATGAGCTCAGCAAGCATTTATTAACATTTGCTAAGCTTAAAGTGCTCTACTAAATGTTATGGGAGTGGCAAAGATTAATTCGGAGAAATACATATATTAACATAGATACATCTTTCTTGTAGTGTGAACTAAGCATTAGACTAGAGCCTCATATATACAGGAGCTTCACATAATGAAGTCCATTATGTTTAGAAGGAGGAGAAATTGTTACTTTGCTAGGAAAATAATAAGACCGAGTGCTTCTTCCCCCCTCTTTTTTTTATTTTAAGTGTCTTAGTCTACTGAAGCTCCCATAATCAAACACTGATAGACTGCATGGCTTAAACAACAGAACTTTATTTTCTCATAGTTTTGGAGGCTGTAAAGCCCAGATCAGAGTTCCAGAGTTCCAGCTGTATTCAGTCTCTGGTGAAAGGCTTCTTTCCTGGCTTGCAGATATTCCCTTCTCACTATGTCCTCATATTGTCTTTCCTTGGTGCCTGTGCACAAAGAAAGAGAGAGAGGGAGAGGGTAGGGGGACAGCAAATGCTCTAGCTCTGTGCTGTCTCTTCTTGTAAGGATATTAATCATATTATATCAGGGTCCCACTCTTATACCTCATTTAACCTTAATTACCTTCTTATAGGAGCTGTCTCCAAGTACAGACACATTGGGAGATTGGTTTTCAACATATGAATTTGGCGGATTAGGGGCACAAACATTCAGTACATGACCCTAAGTACAAAAATTTCCCACTTTTATTCCATAAACTAGATTAGTTCTCCTATTGTATGAGTCTATGATACTAGGGATATATCTCTTCTTCCTGACACTTATCGTACTTGAAGTAATTCAATTAATGTCTATATTCTCTGTGAGAGCATAAGAACCCTAGGGTAGGGACTCTGTATTACTCATTGTCATAACCATAACAATAATTTTATGTTGACCTGTAACTTATTGCTAATAAATATCTAATTGAATATTTCATTGAAGATAGAAGTTGGTTAGTTAACTTTCCAAACAACAGAATTAAGACATTCCGTATATGACTTTTACCCACTTTCAGGAAGTACTTCTTGAATATTTACATTCAAAATAAGAACAAAAGAGACTAACTCACAGTGTTTTTGGTCTACCATGGAATTTCTTTCATGAATCATACCTTTCATTCCTCCTCCTTTTTTAGGCTACTTGCTGAGAATACCAAAGTTCCAAAGGAAATAAAAATCAAACGGGAAGCTAAATGTTGCCTTACTACCAGTTGGGAAAACCAATAAACAATCTCTTACTCCCCATTTCTACTCTACCCTCACTCCACTGGCTGACAGTAACTAAACTTCTCTGGCAAGCACAGTTAACTCTGAGGCTTAGGCATGGGAGCCTAATGAGTTATATTGCTTCCTCTTCACGGCATTTCTGCTGGTTTCCATGCATGTAGGTGACACCTTATACATATGGTCCACTTAGTAAATGAAAGTTGAATTTCAAGGAGGTTAATTTGCTTCCTCAGCCCTGGCTGGTGTGGTTCAGTAGATTGAGCACTGGCCTTTGAGCCAAAGTGTTGCCGATTCAATTCCCAGTTAAAGGCTTATGCCTGGGTTGTGGGCCAGGTCCTCTGTTGGAGGGTGCATGAGAGGCAACTTCACATTGATGTTTATCTCCCTTTCTTTCTGCCTCCCTTCCCCATTCTCTACACATAAAAAAATAAAATCTTTTAAAAAAATTACTTTCCCAAAGTGACACAGCTTAATGAGGGTTAGAGCAAAGACTTGAAACCATATCTGTCTGATTCACTGCTAGAGTCCTCAACTACTTTACCATGTGATCATCGATGTAAGTGAGGAATAAAGAAGTGATATGAGAAGATGATGGTGAAAGGTTAATTTGTAAAAATCATCTTGGAAGAGGTTGTGGTTGCGCAAGGCCTTGGAGGCTTCAATGAAAAGTCATAGATGACGAGAGGGCTCCAAACTATGGGAATAGCTTAAGTAAATGTGCCAAGACATTATGGTTGTGGAACAATGAATAAATCTGTGTATTTAAAAAACAGAAACTCCAATGACAGATAAAGTTGCACAGGTAAAAAAGGGCCAAATTTTAGAGGCTTTTTTTGTGGCAGGCTGATTTTGCATTTCATTCTTTAGGTGGTAGAAAAGCCGTGAAAGGCAGCTCTGTGGGAATTAGACTGTATGAGAGTGGGGGTCTTGATGAAGATCTCTTAGAAGTTTGCTAATACAGACAAAGGGATTAATTGAGAAGCAAGAGAATATGATGTGAGAATCCTTCAAAGGTACAGTAGACAGTAATCCTGTCATGAGCTCAAGGTCACAAATGTAATCAATGATAGATCCAGAGTTATAACCAGGTCTTCTGACTGCTATTCTAATTAATCCATTTAAAAATATGGAACAGAGATTATTTTTAATTTTTGAAGAATGATGTTAAAAATGTCATCCAACCTTCAAATCTCTATTTTTATTCATCACTGAACAGTGAGATATAAAGCATTAATTATTCATCATGTGTTCAATGTTTAATTGCTGGTTAATAGCTCCTAATATATTTCAAGGAAATCATCTTGTTTGTTTACTTGGGAAATCAATTTTTGTGGATGAAAATGAAAAATATGCTCTCAACTTTATGGGTCATACTACAACTTTATTTCCTAGTGCCACAGAAACCCAGGGCTGGAAGAAAGGACTGTCCTAAGTTTGGTGTGGCCTAAAGCTTATATAATTTCAGAGGATCTTCTTTAAGAAAAATTGTACAAAATTATGAATATAAAGTTTTATCTTCAGAATATGAAAGGATATCACAATAAATTATTGGCACCCTTGAGATTCAGGTCCCTTTCTGCTGAGATCTTTTTGGCTGTTTACCAGAAATGTTTCAAAGAAGTGTAGCCTTGCTTTTCCTTTATACTATACTCTCTGCAATGCCCAACCTTCATAAGGGCTTGTACATGAGGAAACTTCAAGCTTAAGCTTTGTTTGCTTCACAGTAAATCCACCTCTGTTTGGAAGGAACCTTTGATTCTCTAGTCCAAACCTTTCAACTCTGGTTGCTAAATCATTGTCCAACCCTTTCTCCAAGTTCTGTATTGATGATGAACTCACATCTAACATGGGCGCACTGTTTTTTTTGAAAGGAAATTTTAGTATTACTATTTTTCATAAATGTGACTGTTTTGCCCCTTCTTCTCCATGGAAGTTAATCAAATGCTTACATAAAATTATCAAGTGGGAGAGAAGAGTTTATACCTTAACATAGACCCATGGATTCCTTCCTCCCACTGCTTCATGTGCTTCTTAATCAATTCTTGCTTGATCCATTGCAGTATATTTCTTTGTATTATCTCTGCTTCTGCCTCAATCTTTATATAAGTGGTTCATATTATCTTTATACTACTCCTACATAAATCTTTTTAAAATGAAATTTAACATGCTTAAATTTCATTTTAAAACTTGTTTCCTTAAAATCTTCAACATCTCCCCATTTCCTTACCCTAATCTATCTCTTTAGCCTCATGACTGGACACTCCTTGCATCATTATTGGACCCTTACCATACTGGCAATTTTCTGGCCTAAGCTTCCTGCCTCATTGCTCTGTGTTCTTTCACCAAATGCTCCTTCTGTCTTCTTCCATTTGTCATTTGGAGGTCTCCTATTCATCCTTCAAGTATAACTTCTCTCACTTCTGTTGACTCTGCCAGCCTTGCAACCCCAAGTAGGACTAGGCTTTTCACTTCTATATCCCTACAGCACTTTTGGCATACCTTGACTACTATTCTTACCCTGTCTTATCATAACTACTTACTCATTAGTGTCCCTCTATTGATTGATAGCCTCTTTTATCCCTATTCAATACTTCTATGCACCAAAAATTGTTCTCACCCCTCTGCATGCATCATCGTCTCGTTTAATCCTTAAAACAACTTTATGAGTATACAATTGGAACATTTGAGCCACAATATCTAGCCCAAGGCCACATAGCTATTACGGAGTTAGGGCTGTGATGTGAACCCAGACAGTCTTATTTCAGAGTACATGCTTTTAATAACTATTCTTTACTAACAGATTAGGATTTCTAGTGAATAGCAGAACTCCTGCTATGTAACAAGTGCTCAATAAACATTTGGTGATTGAACCAAAGGCTTATAAGATTTCTTTAGCTTCTTTTGGTAGCCAAAATGTATTATTGCAATGCTGGATTGAGAGTACTTATTGCTGGGTTCAGTATTTCTTTCATTTTTCATTTTTTTCTTAGAGGCTGTGTATTTTTTAGGATATTCATGCAATAAAATGCATTTTCAAACTTTTTCTTACTTCCAGTCTTTTCTGGAGGAAGGGCTAATTACAATTCTGCATTGTTGGTGATCATTTAAATATAGGGGCTGCAGTCATGTAAGATGACTGCATTGATGTCTGTCTGCTTGCCTTCCCAGTCTTTTGATCAGGCAAATGCACAACTTTAAATAACTCTCTCTCCCTCAATGGTGATCCAAGATGACAAACATGTTCCCAGGAAGAAGTGGATTTACCAGGGAGAGAGAGAATAACTCATTTAGGGAAGCAGACACCATTTGGTAAATTGCCCTGTCCATGGCTCTAAATTATGTCCAGAAAGATGTCATTTCTCTCATAGGGATGAGCACTTTGTTTTCTGAGAAGTCTTCCCAGCCTAACTACTTGAATCAGTTCCTTTTCTGTGGAAGGTGAAATTTTGGAAATGAATGGACTAGACAGAATGAGAAAGTCATATGACCTTTGCTAATTTTCCAGCATAATGAGATTCTGATTTTCCTTTCTTATTTCCAGGGACTCCTCATCTTTAACATTCCAGTGTTACTTGTATGATTTGGGTTTTCTTTTTTTAAAGAATCATATAATGAAGAGGCTGCAGAGGGTCAGTTGCAAGGGCACCTGAATCTCAATTCACCAGTTCCAGTGGGCATGTTAATTCTGAATAGTCATTATAGTTTGTTCCTTGTTTACTTCCTAGATAATTTAAGATATTTTTCAGTCTAAAATTTCTTGTATAAGACAAGAAGTCTGAGGAAAAAATAAATTAATAAAAAGCCAGTTAGAAAGCAGAATGCATTTATTTTTGCATACAGTTTTTTTCTTCTTTTTGAAAACAGAAAGCTCAAATATTTCTCTGTAGAGAGAGATTTTTGAGGGGGAGCTTCTTTATATTCCAGGAATACAGAAGAAAATTTGGCCAAAATAAAGCAGGAAAATAAGTACCCCATTATTCTGGAAAATCAGGTGAACATAAGTTTTATATAAAGAAAATAAGCCAACATTTACAGGTTACATACATAGGCTATTTACATTGACTGACTTCTTAAAATAATCTTCAATGGATAAATACAGAAAAATAAGTTTTTAAATAAATTTAAAGATCCATTATTGGAATTCTTGGTTTTTTTTTTTTTTTTGACAAGTTTGTTTCTCTATTGTAGATGTAACAATAACTCCCTTTTGCAGAACATCCTATGATGTTCTTCTGGGTATTTTTCCATCAGTGCCCTTGATGCTTTGAATTTAAATGATCTACTTGTGTATTTATCACTCTAGCTTGAATATAAGCTCCATGAAAGCAGGGACTGATTTTTTTAATGCTTGTATTCCCAGGGCCCAGAACAAGCTCTGGAACAGAATATACTTTCAAAATGTTGCCACAATTACTCTATTCATATTACTTAATAACTTTGGGAGCTTGCTTTTATTTATACATTTATCCAATAGATGTTTATTGAGTACCTAGTTTGGGCTCAATACAGTGGCAGGTGGTGGGGGTACAATAGTAGACAAGACAGAAATATATTTTTGGACTTACATTCTTACCAGAGGGCCCAAAAATAAACAATACTTATAGTAAATAAGTTATTCTTGTGCTTGAATGTGGTGAGTGCTGTGGGAAAATTAGGGCAGGTGAGAGGAATCAGGAATGTGGGGAAATAGCATTTTGCAATATTAAATCTGGTGGTCAGGTTGGGCTCATTGAAGAAATGAAATTTGACCAAGAATGTGAAGTAGGTTGGGGAGTCATCTGTGTTGAAATGTGTGAGACAGAAGTTTAGGAGAGGAAGTAGCTATTGGAAATACATTAAAATGATGTGCCTGATATAAGAGAAATAGTAAGGAGACCAAGTGGTGAGCATAGTAAGAGATGAGGTCAGACAGCTGAAAGGGAGAGGCAGACTATATAGAATCTTTTAAAAACTTTGAGTTTTACTCTGAATGAAATGCTAAACCTCTTCAGGAGTTTGAAAAAGTGTGCAACATGATTTCTCATGCTTTGGAAAGATTATTTTGGCTATTGTGTTGAAAATAGAATGTAGAGGGACAAACAAGGAGAACAGAGAGGAATTACCCAGGTGGGAAAAGAGTGGTATCTGTGGAGGTCATGAGAAGTGGCTAGATTCTAGATATATTTGAAAGTACTCATTAATGGATTTGTTATTCAGTAAGACAGTAAGAGAAGACTCAAAGTTGACTCCAGTGTTTTTTGGCTTAAGCACTAATAAATTTATATACATGATCTCATTTAATCTTTATAACAATACAATGAATAAAATATTTTTATCTTCTTTTGACAAACAAGAAAACTTAGGTCTAGAACAGTTAGGAGATTTGTCTCCAAATCTCAGAATTAGTAAGTGGCAGTATGAGGGTTCAAATCTATGTCTGTCTAACATTGAGGCTTATGATCTTTCCAATTCATAACAGTAGAATAGATGGTCTCTCCTAAAATTTGTAACTGTGGCCTTTAGCCCTGTTTTTGAGGTTTTAAATTTCCACATGTTGCGTGAGTCAGTGCCATCCTCCCAAAATGAAAAATTGATATGAAAAGTAGTTATAGGCTGGATATATTCCTGGAATGCCTGAAAGAACCTAATGCAGAACTCCAAAAACCCCTGCATGGTCATGCCCTTGATACTGACAGCACAGCGATTTTTACAGGCAAAGCTCCAATATAGGTAAACATAAAATCAAAAATTATAAAATAAACAAGGAAACAGTATTGTGTATATGGAAGGTAGCAAACTCAATAAATGTTAGGATTAAAGACATGAATCACCAGATTAGGAAGTACACTAATTCCTGAAAAAAATAAGTAGAACTAAGTCCTTCACTTCTCCTCGATATGTAGTAGTGAAACTAGAATACTGTAGGTAAAGAAAAGTTCTCAGAATCAATGAGGGAAAAGTAATATTTTTATTTTTAAAAAAATTTTATTGTATTTTTTTCATTAACATTTAGTCCCCTTATACCCACTCTCCCCTGCAATCATCACAGTGTTTTCCATGTCCATTAGTCAGGGACAAAGAATACTTTAAGAGGAGTGGTGGTCCTAAAGTTCTTGAATTTTGAGGAGAGGTAGGTAGGGATATTTATATATATACTTTTTATGCTAACTATTGATCTTAAAAAATTTAATAATAATAACTACTATAACATAAATAAAATGGAAACTTCCAAATTGGCAGAGAGGAAGAATAAAAATAAAGAAAATCTGATTTAGTAGAAGAAAAGATAAAAGAAGTATAACAGGAGTAACATAATTATGAAAAACAAGATGATAAAAAGTCAGGAATTGCAATAAATGTAAATGGACTTTTATTTCCTAGTTAAAATACAAAGATATCAGATTGGATTAAAATATCAGCTATGGCCCTGGCTGGTGTGGCTCAGTGGATTGAGTGCTGGCCTGTGAACCAACAGTTTGCTCGTTTGATTCCCAGTCAGGGCACATGCCTGGGTTGCGAACCAGGTCCCCACTTGGGGTATGGGAGAGGCAACCACACATCTATGTTTCTCTCCCTCTTTTTCTTTCTGCCCCTCTCTCTAAAAGTAAATAAATAAATAAAAAATATTAACTATGGTGTAGTGAATAAAATCAAATGCAATCTGGACTACTTGGGTTCACAGCCAGGCTCTAAGAATTACTTAGCTTTATGAGCTTAAGTAATTTACTTATCTTTATATCTCAGTTTAATCAGTAAAATGAAATTGATAATAGAACCTACCTCCTAGGTGTGTGATGATGTTTAAATGAGGTAACATAATTTGGTAATCTGATGAGTATTTGTCATATAGTAAAAAGTGTGTAATAATTAGCTGTTAACATCAATTTAGAATTAAATGAGCAGAGATTTATAAGCAGAAATTTTACATTGTTTCTGCTTTGTACATGAATTCATGTTTTCTTTTTTACTTTTCCCACAGATTTATCCTAAAGTTCTATATATCTATTTCTTGAAATTCTTTTATTGATGACTTTATTATGCCTCTGCTCTGTATATGTAAATATTAAAAAGACTTATTTCCCATACTTAAAAGCTACATATTAAGCTACATATTATGCTATTTTAATAATTATTAAATGTAAAATTAAAATGATCAATATGTCTCTCAGTTAAATGAATTAAACTATCTTTCCTTTTTTTTTGGTAGCCATTCTAATGGTATGTAGTGGTATCTCATTATGGTGTCTCATTTTGTATTTCCTTGATGATGGTGTTTAGCATCTTCTATGTGCTTTTTAGTCACATATCCTTTATTAAGTGTCTGTTCAAACCTATGGCTCATTTTCTGGTGAGGTTGTTAGTATTGAGCTCTTTGTATATTCTGAATGCAAGTTCTTTGTTAACATGACAAATATATTCTCTCAATCTGTTGCTTTGCTTTTCATTTTTTTAGTGGTGCCTTTCAAATAGCTAAACTTTTGAAAGAATTTAATTGAACAATTTTTAATATTTTATATTTTCTGTGTTTTATATAAGAAATCTTTGCTTACTTAAAGGCCATAAGACTTTTTTCTTGTGATTTCTTCTACAAGTTTTATAATTTTAGGTTTTACATTTGGATCTATGATTCATTTTGAGTTAATTTTTGTATATGATTTTAAGTAACGGTTGATGTTCACTTTTAGCACAATTTTTTGTTAAGACTTAATTCCTCATTTAATTGCCTTGCAGATCAATTGCTTATTTATATGTGGTTCTATTTCTGGACTCTGTTCTGTTTCATTGATGTATATGTCTGTCATTCTGAATACCAAACTATCTTGATTACTGTAATATTTTAGCATATTTTTCTTTATTAAAGTTGTTTTGATTAGACTAGGTTCTTTGTATTTTCATATATGATTAGAATAAGCTAGTCAATTTCTAACAAAAGGTTTTTTTGACTTGATTGTGATTCTATTGAATATCCATATATATATTTCACTTTGGGGGTAACTGACATCTTTTTTTCAGCATTATTTTATTGTTGTTCAACTATAGTTGTCTCCATTTTCACCCCACTGTGCCCCCATGCCTCACCCTTCCCTGCCTCCCACCCTCGATCCTATCCCCCTTTGGCTTTGTCCATGGGTCCTTTATACATGTTTCCTGACCACCCTTTCCCTTCTTTCCCTTGTTATCCTTGCCCCCCCCCACCCCTCTGGTTATTGTCAGTTTGTCCTTTATTTCAATGTCTCTGGTTATATTTTGCTTGCTTGTTTGTTTTGTTGATTAGGTTCCACTTATAGGTGAGATCATATGGTCTTTGTCTTTCACCACCTGGCTTATGTCACTTAGCATAATGTTCTCCAGTTCCATGACGTCTTAACAATTTTGAATCTTCCATCCATGAACATATGACATATATTTCCATTTTATTTAGGTAGTCTTTAAATTCTCTCAGCAATAATTTGTAATTTTCAGTGTAAAAAACTTAGACATATGAGGTTGGATTTATTTCTAGGTATTTTATGGTTTGGGTGTTACCATAAATGGGATTCTTAAATTTTTATTTTCCATTTGTCTGTTGCTAGTACAAATGTTTGTCACTGGTACAATTGGTTTTTGTATATTCACTTTGTATCCAGTGACCTTGCTAAAGTTTTTCATTTTTTATAGTTATTTTTAAAAAGGTTTTTAAAACTTATTTTTAGTGAGAGGGGAAGGGAGAGAGAAGGAGAGGGAGAGAAACATCAATGTGTGCTTACCTCTTATGTGCCCCCTACTGGGGACCTGGCCTGCAACCCAGGCATGTGTCCTGACTGGGAGTCAAACTGGTGACCCTTTGGTTCACAGGCCTGCACTCAATCCACTGAGCCACACAAGCAAGGGTGCTAAAGTTTTTTTATTAATTAGTTCAAGCAGTTGTTCTGTAGCTTTCCTGGGATTTTCTGTGTAAATAGCCTTATGGTCTGTAGTAAGGACAGCTTTATTTTTTCTTTCTTGACTTGTATGTCTTTTTTTTCCCTTGCATTATTGCAGTAACCTGGCTTTCCAGAATGATGTTGAATAGATGTGAAAGTAGACATCCTTCCCTTACTCTTAATCTCAGGGAGAAGCAATTAAATTTTATATCATTAAGTATGATATTAGCTAGAGTTTCTTTTAAAAAAGCAAATGCCACTTATCAGTATCAGGATGTTTTCTACTATCCACATTTTGAGTAATGTTTTTTTTTTTTAATGATGAATGCATGTTATATTATGTCAAAATTTTTTTTTGTATCTACCAATACAGTGATATGGTACATAGGGTAAATTACATTGCTTGATTTTCAAATGTTAAACAACCTTGCATCCTTTGGTTAAACCCTATTTGTACTTATTTTGTGAAATTTATCCTAAGTATTTTATATTTTGTGATGGTATTACAACTGAAATTGTTTTCTTAATATCATTTTGAGCTTATTCATTGCTAGTGTTTAGGTATACAATTGATTTTTGTACATTGATCTGCATCCTGCACCCTTGCTGGAATACTTTTTTTTTTTAGCTTTAATAGCTTTGTGTGTATGTGTGCATGGATTTCTTATGTAAAATCTCATGTCATCTGTAGATAAATACAATTTTACTTCTTTTCCCTTATGAGTAATTTTTTTATCTTTCTACTTGTTCTGGCTAGAATCACTTCTACAATGTTGAACAGAAATGGCGAGAGCAAACGTGCTCATCTTATCCCTGATTTTAGGGGGAAAGCTGCTAGCTCTTAACCATTAAGTATGCTATTAGCTATTTGTTTGTTTTTAGATTCCCTTCTGATTATTAGGAGTTTTATCATGAAAAGCATTAAATTTTGTGAATTATTTTCTTCTGCACCAACTGAGATGATTATGTTTCTTGCCCTTTATTCTATTAATGTGGTATATTGCATTAATTGATTTTCATATGTTGAACTAATATTGAATTTCTGGGATGAATCCTACTTGTCATGACATATAATCCTTTTTATATATTGCTGGATTTAATTTGCTATTATGTTGTTGAATATATTTGGGTCAATATTCATAAGGTATACTGATTTGTAATTTTCTTATGAAGTCCTTGATTTTAGTTTCAAGGTAATTCTGGCCCCAAAGAATGAATTTGACATATTCTCTTTTTTCATTTTTGGGGGGAAGAGTTTATTAAGTATTGGTATTAATTTTTCTTTAAAAGCTTTTTAGAATTTACCAGTACATATGTACTTTTTCTGCTGAGATATTTTATTATTAAATCAGTCCTTTTTATTTTATGTTTATTTAGGTATTAATATTTCTTCTTTAATTAGTTTTGTTGTCTTTCTAGAATTTTGCCCATTTCATCTAATTTGTTGCTATATCATTGATAATAGCATGTCCTTCTTTTGATCTCTGATTTTGCAAATTTGAGTTCTCTCTCTTTTTTTTTGTCCTCTTGATGGAGTGGTTTTTTGCCATTATAAAATATCCTTCTATCTCTCTTCTAACAATTTTTGTCTTAATGTTGATTTTTTCTGTTTTTAGTATTGACATTACACCTTTTTTTGTCTTGCTTAGTATATCATTTTCCCTCTTTCTACTTTAAGCCTTTTTGTATGTTTTTATCTAAGTCTATCTCTTATAGACAGCATATGGTTGCCTTTTGTTTGGAATGTTTAATTCATTTACATTTCTTGTAATTGCTGATAAGATTATTTTGCTATCTACTTTCATTATGTTTTATGTCTTTCCCCATTTTTTCCAGTACTGTCTTCTTCTGTGTGAAATAGGTATTATCTAATGTATATTTCAATTTTCTTCTTATTGGTTTACTGTGTTTTAAAATTTCTTTTCTTAATGATTGCCTCAGATTTATGAGTTTAATTTAACTGATAGCAGTCTAGTTCAAATTAATACCAACTTAATTTAAAAAATATACACATTTATAATCACACAAATCACTTTTGGATACACTATATACTCTGTACAGATTGATAATTATTGCTTTATATGGTTATGTTTTATACTAATAGGACAAAAAAATCTACAAACAAAATATATTTATACTCTCTTTTATATTTACCCATGTAGTTACATTTGCTGTTGCTCTGTTTTTTTCTTCATGTGGATTTAGGTTATTTTCTAGTATTTTTTTATTATAGCCCAAAGGATGACCTTTAGTTTTTTTGTAAGGCAAGTTTTAAAATCTGATAATGTCTTAACTTTCTTATTTTTTTAAATTTTATTTTATTTTTTAAATATATTTTATTGATTATGCTATTACAGTTGTCCCATTTACCCCCTTCATTCCCCTCCACCCTGCACACCCCTCCCACCCACATTCCCCCACTTTAGTTCATGTCCATGTGTCATAAATTCTTTAGCTTCTACATTTCCCAC
>PVKU01010143.1:0-54792 GCA_004027475.1 Anoura caudifer
CAACAGAACAAACAAACAAGCACAATATAACCAAAGACACTGAAATTGAGAAGGGGTTGTCAGTCACCAGAGGGGAGAGGGGAGGGAATTTCAGGGGGGAAGGGGAAGGGTTTGGAGCAACAAGGGTAAAGGTCACATGGACAAAACTAGCGGGGGTGGAAATGGGAGGGGGGTGGGGAGGGCTGGGGTGGTGGGCTAGAATGGGAGCAAAAGACAGAAAACTGTACAAGAGCAACAATTAAAATAAAATAAAATAAATTGCCACCAATTTATAGTGCCCCTCTCTCTTAGGGAAGAAAATTAGCATAATTACTTGCATTTTATGTGCATTCGATTATAATTTTTAATAATTTCTAGTTGCAACATTTTTCCTTTTCAACAACAGCAAGAACACCAAAAAATATACTTGGGGCATGCCCTCCCCCCCCTAAAAAAAGAAGAAGAAGAAGTAACAAGAAACTTGAGGACTGCCAGTTTCAAAATTGTAATGTGCAGTCAACATTTCCTCTTTTTATTCCTGAAAATCATCCCAAAACATTGAAAATGAGAAACAATTATGCAAATGCCCTATTTATTAAAAATAGAAAACAGTGACATTCTAGATGGCCAGACTATGGAATGGCTCCAAATCAGTGATGGTGCACAAGGGTTGTGCGGGAGGATACAGACAAAACAAACCTTTAAGAATTAATCTAGAAACTGTGGATTTCTTTTATTTTAATTTTTTATTGTTGTTCAAGTACAGCTGTCTTTATTCCCCCCACTGCTCCCCCCACCCCAGCCATCCCCACTTCCCACCCTTGATCCTGCCCCCCTTTGATTTTGTCCATGTGTCCCTCATGCATGTTCCTGAAAACCTTTCCTCCTTTTCAAGAACTAATAAATACACCTTCTCTTAAGGTTAGGAGCCATACATTTTTAAATTGTAGACATGGTGCAGCCGTTTCAGATAGAAGCATTTGTGAAAGCAATTTGGTTCCAAAAAGCAGAGAAGGTAGGGATAAATGAGGAACTGTACAGAAAAGACACATTTGTAGAAAGCAATCTATATTTGTGGAAACAGAGAAGTCAAGTCTTTCATTGCAGGCGAAAACAAAACAAAACAAAACAAAAATGGAACAGAACAAACAACAAAAAACCCACATTGCCTATCATCATTGGCTAGACCAAAAAAATAAAATAAAACCTCACTTTGTTCAGTGGTACGAAAGAAAAACTGGGCAACCACAGGATCTATACAAAGATACTACTAGATAAAGAGAAAGAGAAAAAAGAAAACCAATGGCATATCAGAAACACACACTAAAAGCATGTTGCCATAGAGAATTGAAAAAATGTGACCAAACATTTTACCATGAATTTTTAAAATATACTAAACAGCAACCACTGCTGTGAAGCAATTATATAGTTCAGAATGCAAGGGGTTAAGGAGAGGTTAGCAAGACAAGAATGAGAGATGAAATGTAAACTTTCAACGCTCAACTAAATGGTGTAATTGAAAACAGTAAAGGTACCATGAAATGATGGGGGGAGGGAAGAGCACTGAAAGAATAAGAAGACAGCAAAAAGTGAAGTGATAATTACAAACTAAATCATGGATATCTATTGGGAAACACCCTGCCTGGTTTCAAGAGCTGTAACCCCCATGGCTAAGGCAGAGTGAGTGACCTTCAGACCATAAGCCACTAAGGACACAAGGCTTATCTCCCTGTCAGGGGTTCGGCTTCTGCCCCCAAGGAAGGACTTGAGGGGCTATAGCAAAAAGGAGTGATGGGCCCTTAGTTCTGACAGAGCCTGAGTCCTCCATCTGTCATCGGGAGGTCTCCTAAGCCTTGCCTGACTTAAGCCTGAGACAATGCCTTAAGCCTGAAACAATGCTGGCGGTGGGTACCACCAGGTGCTGGAAAGGGCGGGTTCCCTAGGGCGATTAGGCCTAAGAAAGAATATGTAAAATCCTGTGAAACCTGCTTTGTTTAGAATGCTCTCAACTAAATAAGGGTCCAAGCAAGAAGTGAGTTTGTTCCTCAAAGTTTTATAGCTCTTTAGCTACCTGACCCTGACTCAAAATAGGCCCTCAGAGTTCTTCCTATGTACGTTATCTAATCTATCGTTTGATCCTTACTGCCTGGCAATGATTAATGAACTTTACCTGTATTCCTATGCAAAACGACCCAATAAAAGCCCATTGAGGAAAAAGCTCTTGGCCCTTCTCCTTTAAGAGATCCACAACCTTTCCTCCCCAAGCAGATCAGGTCTTGGTAAACTTATTCTCATCAGTGGCAGCTGGGGGGGGCTCTGTGGGTGGAGCCTCCCCCCATATCAATAAGGAATCAAAATGAATTAAAGAGGAATTGGTGAATGTATCACCAAATAAATATAACCTATATATAAAAGGAATCCTGAATAACAAAATCATCATAAGAGAGAGTAAATATTGAAAGCTATAAATCTAGAAATTGTTCCTGACATAAAAGACTTGAATCCACATCTTGAGGAGTGGGGAGGGGACTTACAAAAAAGTAGTCACCTCTCTGGGGAAAATAGTCCAGAACAGTCAGCCCTGAGACAACATTCTAGTGAAGTCACTGGACTTAAAATACAAATGAAGGATTCTTTGATTAGCCAGGCAAACAGGATCTCCCTAAATACTACAATTCTAGAAGAAAGAAGAGCAACATTGTCCTCAGTGAAACTGTACTTCAAGTACAAGGCAACACATAAACACTTTTGAACATGCAAGATTTCAGAAACACTGCTGCTAAGGACCCCTCTTCTGGAATCTATGAGAGGTGACATCCAACCAAGAAATGTTTCAAAAATCAGTAACAAACTTGCCAACGTCCTAAGGTCCTTTTGGAAGCAAATACTCCCCTAGTGGACAGTGGAGGTAGCTCTTCACAGCCTGACTGTGACCCCATGAGATGCTCTGATCCAGAACCTCCAGGAGAAGCTGCTCCTAGTTTCCTCAGCCATAGAAACTGTGGCAGAACCAGCGTTTGTTTTTTTAAGTTGCTAAATTTTAGGGTAACTTCTTAGACAACAATACATAACTGAAACAAGGCTTTAAAAGTATTGAAGTTGAAGATGTCAGAATGCGGAGGACAGAAAGGATTTTTAAGGACAGTTGTTGATGTGCTGTGAGTCCCACCACCCCCACAGTTAAGACCGAGGGATACTACAATCCTCACGCATAATGATTAGGACTGCCAGCAAATTATTTGGGATTGATATGTGTTCTCCAGACGTACAGAACACCAAGACCCATGCTAGACCCATGTTTGTAAATGATTAAAGACAAGAGGTGTGCCTGCAGGGCTGCCCCCGGTGCAGGATGTGGTGGGTACGCTGGCAATGGCTTGCATGTGCAGTTTGTCAGGGCAAGAGACAAATGAATGGTTTTTGCTACAGTGGAATGCCATTTGTTGCTGGTGGAAGTGGGCATCTTACAGTATCTAAAGGAAAAGAATTATCCCATTTTTTAAAATTGGATTGTTTGTCTTCCTGGTATGGAGTCATATAAGCTCTTTATGTATTTTGGAGATTAAACCCTTCTCCGATGGATCATTGAGAAATATTTTTCCCATGCAGTTGGTTCCCTTTTCATTTTGGTGATGGTTTCTTTAGCTGTGCAGAAGCTTTTTAATTTGATGTAGTCCTATTTGTTTAGTTTTTCCTTCATTTTCTTTGCCTTAGGGGATATAATGGCAAATATATTGTTATGCAAGATATCTGAAATTTTACTGCCTATGTTCTCCTCTAGGATTTTTATGGTGTCACACTTATATTTAAGTCTTTTATCCATTTTGAGTTTATTCTGGTGTGTGGTGTAAGATTGTAGTCTAGTTTCATTTTTTTGCATGTACCAGTCCAGTTCTCCCAATACCATTTATTGAGGAGACTGTCTTTATTCCATTGTATACTCTTGCCTTATTTATCAAAAATTAATTGACCATAAGGACATATCTTTTAAACCCATGTCCTTATGGTCAATTAATTAAATATAACCAGAGGCAATGAGATTAAGAACAATCAGGCAGTAACCAGAGGATAGGTGGGAGGGGATACTGGGGGAAGGGTTTTGAGGAACAACTATAAGGACACATGGGCAAAACCAAGAGTGGGTAGAAGCAGGGGAGGGAGGTGGGGATGACTGGGGTAAATGCAGATGGTGGGGTAAATGCAGACACCTATAATTGAACAACAGTAAAATAATTTTTTAAAAAGACATGGGTTTATTTCTGGGCTCTCTGTTCTGTTATATTGCTCTATGTGTCTGTTCTTATGCCAATAACTGAACAGACACTTCTCAGAGGAGAACATACAGATGACACATAGACATATGAAAACAATGCTCAGCATCACTAGCCATCAGAGAGATGAAAATTAAAACCATATGAGATACCACTCACACTGGTCAGAATGGCCATCATTGATAAATAAACAGAGGATAAGTGCTGGTGAGGGTGTAGATAAAAGGGAACCCTAGTGCACTGTTGGTGGGATTGCAGACTGGTGCAGCCACTGTGGAAAACAGTATGGAATTTCCTCAAAAAACTAAAAGTGGAACTTCCTTTTGACCCAACAATTCCACTACAGGGAATATACGAGAAGAATCCCGAAACACCAATTCAAAAGAATTTATGTACCCTTATATTCATAGCAGCGCTATTTATAATAGCCAAGATTTGCATATAGCCTAAGTGCCCAATGGTAGATGAGTGGATAAAAAAACTGGTACATTTACAAAATGGAATAGGAATTCCTACCTTTTGTGACAGCATGGATGGAACTGGAGACTATTATACTAAGTGAATTAGCCAGTCTAAAAAGACAAATACCATATGATCTCATTTATAAGAGGAATCCAGTTAACAAAATAAACTAATGAACTAAATAGAACCAGAGACAAAGAATCATGGAACAGACTGGCAGCTGTAAGAGGGGAGAGGGAGGTGGAAACTGATTGAAAAGGTACAGGGACTAGTCATAGAACATGTATGGAAGACCCATGGACATGGACCATGGTGTGAGGACTGACTATGAAAGTGGGTGGGGGGCTGGGCAGAGAGGGCAAAGGGGGAACATTGGGACAACTGTGATAGCATAAACAACAAAATATTTTTAAAAAATAAAGGAAAAGATTTTCCTGAGACATGTACAGGAGGACGTGGCTCTGTGGTATGATTTCTTGATGATGTACAATTAATGGGGATCCCCTCCGGTTCCCCAGTGTCCCATCCCACCCATCTCACCATGAGAAAAGTCCCTTCTTGTCTTTAATAGAGCCAGGATGCAGGCCACTGCCCAGAGTTTATGCTCCACATTAATGTATAGTCCAGTCCAGCATCTGGCTAGCTTAGTGTGTGTTTCCAGCTGTAATCCATTTCAGGCTTCCTCCTGGAGCCTGCATGTGAAGTTGCATGGCCATGAGCTACATGGCAGCTAGGATCACATAGTCATGGAAAAAGGACAAGTGAAAGCACAGGATGAGTGTGGGTCACCCTGGCAAAAGAGAGAACTTCTTTGTCCCCCTGGCATTATATTAGTTTGGCTGTGGGATGGACCAGCAGCTTTCTCAGAACGACCCATCGACTTCCCAAACTTCTGCATGCTTCTGGTGGGTTGACCTTCCAACCCATCCATTCCTTCCCTAGACCAGACTGACAGGACTCTCTGGTCTAGTACCTCTCCCTGTGCCATTTGGACTTCTATTGGCATGTGCCAGTTTCCCCCTGGTCCCACCCCCAACCAGAGGCTGGAGAGGGAGGATTGTTAATCCTGTTGGCAGAGAAATGCTGTAATCCCCTGGAATGTGAAGCTGTAGCTTCTGGTTAGCAGGCAGACAGGTTTATGCATCCCCATCTGTTAAACTCAATGTCTAGTTCCCTTTGTTCTCTTTCCTAGCTCAGTACCTCCAGTGACAGCTTTACAGATGGGCAGGGACCAGATAAGAGAAAGAATCAGTCAGGAGATAGCTCAGAGACTTTGATCAAAAGTGACATGTGAGGGAGCCATAGAAACGAACAGTACACATCTATATAAGGTGGGCCACCACAACTACATGCTTAGTGGAGAGGAAACATTCATCTCCATTAAGGAACTGCAGGTAGGACATGCTCAGTGAATGAGAGGATCACCAAACAACCCAGAAATATACTCCAAGAAAAAGAACTAGTGCTTACTATGTGATATGACCCCTGGAAAATAAAACCCCCACCTCTTCCCTGTAGGAGGAGAAACTACAGCTGGAACCCTGTGAAGCAAAATGCAGGCTGAGAAAAAGCAGAGAAGGAACTGACCACAGCACCCCTTCCACATCAAGCCTCAACCAGAAAAGAACAGGGAGGGAGGGAGGAGCTTTCATGTTAGTAAGCATTGGAGTTTCGACTCTTACATGGAACTGTAATTAATTAATGAAGGAGTCCTTATGTGCTGCTCTTTAACACAATGGATATATGATTAAAGCTAAATTTGTTATTGAAAATTAGTAAAAATGGCAATATTTCATACCAGTAATAGATATCATACAATTACCAATGCAACAAAAGCTTTGTAATTTTAACCCAGACCCCGAGATATTGGACAGCTACTGAGTGGTGACAGCATTACAGCAGGTAGTATTGTCTCAAGTTAGGTAAGAAACCAGCTACCAGAACCAAACCCCTTTGCAGCAGCATAGCATAACATTTTTGTTTGACCAAGTGCGATCTCATATAAGCTGCCCTAAGAAATATTTATCAACCATTTTTAGAACAACTGATGTCTTTATTGGAGTATAGCTAAAACTTAAGAACATTTATGCATTTTCAGGAAAATGCAATATATTGGTAAATAAACTTGCTTTTATTTTTCTGTTTTTATCCTAACATCAGATATCCATTCTTCAAAAACCTTTAGTGTTTTAAATTATAAGAAAAAAATAAAAATAAATAGATGAAGATTTGTAAAACTACCTGGGAATAGGATGCTCTCGATTACAGAGATGTAATCTTCAGGTCCCTGCTCAGTTGAGAGCTCCCATTTGCTTTCGGCGATGTTTAATAGTTTGTAGAATTGATCTGAATTTGTTACCCCACACAGCAGGATAACCACACTTTCTGGTGAATGAAGTACCTTTTCCAGAAACTGACATTTCTTTGGAGTAAGGTCTTCAAGCAGGCTACTTGATAATATCAAAAGTTTGCATTTATAAGAGTTTAAATTCAGCAGTTCCAAATCCTGAAGAGGGTAGTCCTCCAGGTGATGTAACAGGATTGCTTCCCTTTTCACAACGTGTGAGAAAACTTCCCTCAAGTACAGAGCCCATTCCTCGGCGTCTTCTTCATAGATCATTATGATGTCTTTTGTATTTTCTAGAAAAAATAAAACATATATATTTATTTTCTTATATTTTAAAATGCTAACAGAAGGTTATATTGTTATTTCTCAAAAAAAAAAAATCAATGTGCTGCTTAGGGAATGTATTAATTTGCTTATATAAGAGACTAATACTAAAATTCATATTATCCCCATCATAATCATATGGGATTAAACTAAGCCCTCAGATGCAACACATTTCATGGACAAATGTGAATCTAGGATACTCAGCAGAAGTGACAGGCCTGGGGTGAAAACATTTTTTGGGATTAGGGGCGCTGAGCTACTAGGCATGGTGCTGCCAGTGACCACAGTTTTACCTGGGTTATGGTATTTAACTCCTCTGAGCCACTGTTGTTGTTTTTTAACTAAATTAAGGTTTCTAAAGAAAAAAAGCCCTCTCTAATGAGTTGGATTATTCTGAGAAGAAATGAGAGGATTTACATAAGAGAATTTCAAAATCTTTCTTCCAAGTCAAGATGGGTACATAAAGGCAGATTATAAAATTTCCATGCCCAGAAAACCAACAAAATAAAAATTAAAAAAAGAAATTCAGTAGCAAAATACAAATAGAGCAGTACTTCCTCATGTCATAAACTGAAAAGTTGTTTCTGATAACATAAATAGAGGTTCTGGTGGGGAAGTGCTGACCCTAAACTTAGCTCCCACCGAGAAGCCCTAGAACTAGTATTGATGGAAACACTGGAGTCTCCAAAACAGCTAGGCTTCCTCACTATATAAAAGCATCTCTGAAGACGGATGCTTTCTATTTCAACTCATTGATTCCCACACAATGCTTAGCATAATTTCTTGAAGAGATATTTGACAAATATATTTACATATACACAATTAGAAAAAATCTGGCAGAAAACACATGAGAAACATACACTAGTTGTGTATGAATCACCAATATAGTTGTTATTCTCTGTGTAGTATCTCACTAAGCCTGAATACTAAATAAATTCTTGTTCAACAAACTCAGACCTGGTGTCATAATTCAGTATTTTAATGTTTGAGGAATAGTAGAGGAAGAGTTTCTTTATATTATAACTAGCTAGAGTAACTGTTGCATAGTTATAAAATAATTACAGTAAAAATTAAACTAATAATGTTCTAAATTATCAAGTTCTCAACATAATCTAGGACTCTTCATGCTTTACATATGTTATTCACTTAATTCTCCAAACTGCTGCTATTAAGGCAGTGATGTTAGTCACATTTTACAGATGGGAAAATGAAACTGCTGTTGGAATTAGGATTCTCATGCAGGCAGTCTGATCCCAGACTGTACCTTTAGTCTAATAGCAAGGGACACAATAACATTATTTAGAAGATTCACAGGGATTCCTTGTACTGATATGGGCTAGATGTAGCTGATATTAAGCACCCTATAAATTAATCTCAAATATGCAAAGTACGTTACAGCTTATTGGGAATCTGATTTCCTCTCAAGGGAAAAGAGGTTAAAGATGATATGACACACTCTAAGAGTATGATTATCTATGAAGAATTTATAGAACTTACTTCTGGACTCTAAAATTTAAATCAATCAAAGTACAGCTAAGCTATAAGGTATTTTAAAGTGCAGCATGAACACTCCCACGCTGTATAGTTGGGCATCACAGCATCATAGAAGGACAATCACAGGAAATCAATTCTAGACTCAATCATAACCTACTTTTCAACACTTCCCGAGAAAAGATTACTCATTATCAATACTTTATGGCTATTTTTTTATGTTTAAATTGCTTTCCTTTTAAATTTGTGTTGGCTTATACTTAGCCAATAATCAGTGTTTGACAATTTTTAAAAACCTGATACTTAGTCCATAATTACTGTTTGATGGTTTTTAAAAACCTGAAGATTGTTATTAAATGTCATCTCTTCCTTCTCCCTAGATTAAATTATTTGGGTCTTTTAATCTTTAAATTTCTCAATTATTATTTACTAAGACTTTCCATATACCAGATATGTTGCTAAGTATTTAACATGCATTACTTTATTTAAAATTCATAAAACTGCCTGAAGTTAGCTTTGTTATTCTTATCTTACTGATAATCACATTGAGCCTCAGCAATGTTAGGTAAATTGTCAGAGCCGTGAAGATGGTCATTGGTATTTCTGCTGTCTTCTACTAATCTTTTCATATGAAACTGTGTTGAATCAAACTAGTAAAGTTGATAAAACACTTTTTCATCGTCACATTTACTTTTTCCCTTATCCTAGGAAACACAAGCTTGTCCTTGAGTAACATGTGAAGCACAGACCCAACAACAGTTCTCTGTGAATTCTCAAGAGGAGCCTTCTGGCCTTGCAATGCACTTACTTTTATACACGTGAACTAAATAAAATTAAAATCATTATTCTGCCCATTTAAGGAGGGTTATTGTCATTGGCCAACTTTAACAGACTGTGAAATGAAACAATAAATAATGAAGCTGAAATATAGAAACACAAAGTTTTCATTCCTGAAAAGCTTCAATTTGTCATTAAGTTCTACAAATAAATGATTTAAAATGTAAATTTCAAATCTAGCAAAATAAAGTAAATGATAGCATTATACAAAAAATACAGCCATATTAATTTCTGTAAATGTACTATAAAGTATTCTTTCAGATTTCATAATGATGCATTATTTTTCATGCAAAATACTATAACAAAACCTTAAACTTGAAGGTAATTTGTATCAATAATTGATATCAATAATTGTTTTTACACCAAGAACAGACTATACTACATTTTGCAAAAGAATAAGATTGATCATAAATCTAAATCCTTCCTAATACATATTTTACAGCTTTGAATGGCAGATTTTCTTTTTTTTAAATAAGATCCCATCTCTTACCCTTATTTGACTGTGCATCATGAAGAAAGACTGCATGATGCCTTTATTCAATATTATATTTTTTCTAACTGGTAACCAAAGTGCAAAGAAAAACAAGCAGAAAGCTACAAAGAAATGATTTGCAGCCATAATGGACTCAGTAGTGACTAACAGGAACATTAATCTTGATAGAATCACACACAAATGCATCAGATTATACTCAGATAATATGGTAACTGAATTGGTCTTATACTTTGACTTAGTGCAGCAGGGGAACAAAACTAGGGACTTTCCACAGGATAAAGGTAGTGAAACACAGTAAAACTCATATCTCTCCTCTAGGAAAGTTGGTTAATTTTGATTAGTCATGGTGGCAAAAATTATCAGCTGTTTACTGTATGTATCTGTGAGGCAGATGATGCTGATGTACAGCTCATATTTTCCTGGACCACCAACTACATCTTGATGGTCAGTTGAAAAGCACACTGACCACTTCCAACCTTTGCATTGCTGCCTGGGGACTTTCTCTGGGGCTAAGGGAGCTGCCTCAGCCCTATGCCCAGCCTGGAAGCTCAGAAGCACTGGGAATTTAGAGAGCTGGGCAGTATGGGGGCAACTCTTAATCAATCGGGGATGAAAATCAATGTGTAAAGAACTTACCATTGCCATCTTCAGTGGGACAATTCTGAGGTTTTTACTTACAGAGTAATGAGAAGGTTCCCAGTGCTATTGAATTGTAATTGCTCATCACATTAATCTGCTTATTAACATACACATTGTTGGCTTTTCTTCCTTTCTTGTCTCACATTTCCCATTTTCTCACTAGAACTTCATGGGCTCATCCTCTCAATAAACTATCTGCATCTGTGTCTATTTCTCAGTGTCTTCTTCAAGAAAATCTCTATACACATATGTGTTAATTAACCTACTTCTTCCTTTCAAATACAGGAAAGTACCAACACATTTTAAGATTATGCTTTTCAGATATGGTTAAAAATGACCAGCAACAGTTATTTTTATGCATATGTAAAACTTTCTTCTTCTTTTAAAATGCAAACAAAAGCTTTCATGCTTCACAGAACAACCTGGGAGGAGAGAATTTTTTCTTTTCTCTAAAAAAAGTATAGTGTTAATTTTTACAGGATTATTTTGCTAAGGCCTCCTACTCCTCACATAAAAACTGCAAATGTTCAACTCCCACCTCTATCACTGTTTATCACTAATACAAATTGTTAATAGTTCATTTAAGACTACAGACATAAAAAGATTCTAAATCTGTAAGGAGGTTTTAAAATGTTTCAAACTTATTTAGTGTAAGTTTGCAGAATTATTTTTCTACAATAGCCATCTCCTTTCCCAGCTTTTATGCCAAAGCACTATAGATTATTGAATCTAAGTCAATATGGACCATAAGATAGCTCATTACTCTTAAGAATACCGTGATCAAATAACCTATAATATACTACAGATTTTAGTATGGATTCTGATTTCAGAGAATTTGACTAATGCAAAACAAAACAAAAATCATCAGAATCAATTAAATATAGTAGTAGTATCATCTCACACAGTCTCTTAAGGGCTTCTTAGTTCTCCAATGACTTCCTTAGGAACTGAATATTTTCTGTGACCTCTCTAGAGTGAATCCTCACCTATGGATTACATCACCCAGTTTCCCATGGCCACTCCAATGAAAAGTGCTGTCAGAACATCAGAAGGTGAGAGAAAGGAACCACAGGGCTATTTACTGGCCCTCTCACTCACTCACCCATTGCTAGTTTGAGCGGTGGCACCTTTCTCTTGTGGTCCTTCTGTGGCCTTTCTTCCATGACTCCAGTTTTCGTGCGGCTCTAGCAGCAGCCATGATCTTCGCTCCCTTCCCTCACAGGGGTAGTAAGGATTCCTGCTGTCAGTGTTTGGATGCTTCCCTATCCCTCCTTGTGTCTTTTAGTCTTGCACATCTTAGTAAAGAACCCCTTTATTAAATTTTTTCAGTTAAAACCTTTGATGGTGACATCTGTTTTCTGCCAGGATCCTGATAAGTGCAGTTACTAAAATGGCCCCAGGAAACAAACTCTACAAGGTCCATTTTGGAATTGGGTTGTTATCATAATTGTCTATAATACAAGCAACACCTTTCCAAGGGGAAGTAGTACACTGGCAACTTACGGCATGCAGAATCACCATAGTCACTCAAATTTTCACCAGTGATTAACTGGGATGGACTGTCTATGGAGGGGAGAGCAGATGTCTGTGAAATGTAGTTAATACATGGCACTAGGGATTACAGGGATGGACTGGAGAATAATGGCTTCTCTGACTGTCCTAGAGAGCATGCAAATGCATGAAGACAGAGTTTCAACTCCCGTAGCAGGCAAAACCCCTAGCAGACATCTAGAAAAATGTGGAATCATAAGACTTGGAGAAGAGATTGGGACAGAGATGAGGCTAAGAATTTTAAACTCTTAAATGTCCTTGGCTCTTTCTTTACTGGGGGAGCCTGTATTCCCCTTTGAAACAAACAAACTAAAATAAAACAAGATAAAAAATAAAGAATTTTCAAAATTTCACTTGAGGCAATTGTCTTACAAGTGATACCAACTTTTCTTATTAGATATGCCAACACCCCTCACAGTTTGCCTCTAAGATCAGTAACTAGGGTTAAACCTCATAAGTGAAAGAAGTATTTAAGAGAAGCTACTTATTTCATACACACAAATTATTACAGGCTTTTGCCAATATGTATTAGCATGGGTCTGAAAAATACATATGGAATGGATTTTAAGAGTTATTAGACCAAGAAGGGCAAAGCTGAAGACTGGATCTGATTGAATGAGTCAGTATGGTTGCATTCATACAGGATTCAGAATGTAATGTTATCTCAGGTATCTGGATTGTCCTTAACAGCCAATTTAAATGCATAATTAAAGCTGAGAGTATGCAGTGGCTTGCAACCAATGGGATTACAAAGTCAATACTTGTCTGCCAGGCTGGAGAAAATGGGTCTGTAGGTAAACTTTTTCTGTAAAGTGCTAGATGATAAGCTAGATGCTAAGTACTTTGGGTTTTGCAGTCCACATAGAACATCTTCTGTTTTTCTTCTTTTCATCATTCCTTCCTTCCTTCCTTTCCTCCTCCCCTTCCCCCTCTCCCTCCTTCTCCTTCTACTCTTTAACAATATAAAAATGGTTCTTATTCACAGGCTGTACAAAAGTAGGCCACCAGCTGGGTTTTGCCTATAGGTTGTGGTTGCAGACCTTTGCTCCAGATTGTTCTGACATTCCTTTCTCTAAGCATTAAGAAATTCAGTCATGAAAGCTCTATGGTTTCTGTCCTCTGCAGCCTAGAGACAATGATAAGAACCAGATCTTTGAACTGAACTTTTTAGTTCAACAGGAAATAATGACATCTGAATTAGTAGAGAATGAATAGCAACACTTAATCATTAGAGACAATTTAAGTAATTAGAATTTTTGCACTGAAGGGATCTACTGTAACAAATAAATCTGAGGGTTCTTAGAAATGAGACTTATGTATAGCCCATGAAGCTTCAATTTTACCTTTATAAAGAAAACAATTTTAGAGTTGAGTGCAAAACCTGACTCCAGCTGGGGATTCACAACCTCCTATCTAGTTTCAGACTCACAGTCCTTTGACTAAGGAAAGGCTAATACTCTCTGAGAAAGGATTCTTCTATGCTGCTAAACATGTATATAATGAATCTTCTTCGAAGCATTCTCCAGAGACCTTCAGATATGTATACTGGGGAAAAAGGAATATCCACATTTTCCACTGCTTTTCAGTTACTGATCTCCACTGACACAAATTCCTGAGGACCCAAAATGCCACAATGGCACACTGAAAAGAGTGTGAACTTATGGTGTAAGGTGAATCATATCTTCCTTAGGTATATCTAATAACAGTTTTGGTGGGCCCATAAATATATCCTGTGGGTATTTTTTAAGCCATGAATGTATAGTGGCAATATCTACACAAAGGAAATGGCAGAATTCTTAAAGAGAATGATAATATTATGGTAGGAAGAAAAGATATATCTCAAATTGTTCAGCCCCATCCTCCCACCATCACCAAAATAGTAAACTAAAACAAACACTGGGATAATTATAAATAATTGTGCCACCAACAAAAATTTGAATGATGTTTTGAACGATGTAATAATGGTTGTATTTCTTCACTCTTCTGCTTAACTTGCTTGTCTGCAAGTGTAAAACAACTGTTGTGTTCACAAATATAATCAGGTGTTGGTATCCACTGCTGTTGTGCCCACAACATCTTTACTGGACATGAATGGGTCTAAAAACACACTGGCTCCTGTCCCAAGTGAATGGTTACTACACGCCAGACTCACTCACCGTTGACCCCAAAACAGAGTGGCAAAAGGAAATGTTTCCAGTTGACAGAACCTTGGGCAGTGTCTCTAATTGTTCACTTTGCTTTGAAGAAAAGGCCTGAGCTATGAATCTACATTGAGGAAAAGAAAAACAAGTAGAAAGATATATGCTTATTTCAGAATTAAAGTATATATACTACATTATTAATTAAGAAAGCATATCTTCGAAGCACGAGCCTACATGTCACTTTCTTCTATGCAGTGATATCTTTATATTCTTTGTGGCTTATATAAAGACAAGTAAGAGTTGAATTCATGTTTCCCTGTTTCTTTGTGAGTAATTAGCTCTGTATAACAAGCCTATGGTCACACTGGTGATCAACAAACACTTGCTAATATTTGCTAGAATTACAATTGGGGCCCCAAGAGGATCAAGGTTTGGCAAGTTTTCATATGGATGTAAGGCAATTCATATTGGAAACAGCAATACCTTTCCCTGTGGCAAAGCACTTTCCACAAACATAAAGTTAATTTCAAATAAAAAACATATAATAAAACGAAGTTAGGGTAGTAAAGGAAGAGATCATGAAGATATAGAACAGAAATAATATCTTTGAGTAATTACGCCACTAGAATAAAATGACATGAGTATACAGATTTGTCACATGCACAGAAATGTACATTAGATTGTACCTCAATATTTATGATTATAAAATAAATCTATAAGAAGTTGTTAGTAAATAATTCTTTAATTAGTAAAACTATAAAAATTAAAAAAAAACATATGTAAAGAATGGCAACTCCTTAATAGAGTGATTAATAGATTTAAAATATCTTTTAGACTTCTGGTCAAGAGGAAGGCATAGGTAGACATGCTTTACCTCTTTGCGCAAACACAAGAAGGATTGCAACTAACCTCAAAACAAAAAACACCCAGAACTGCCAGAAAAATCAAACTGTATGGAAGTCTGGCAACCAAGGATTTAAAGAAGCCGCATTCATCCAGATGGGTAGAAGGGATGGAGATGGGGAACCAGGGCAGAGAGGACATGGTGTGGCAGTGACAAGGCAGCAGTAACAAGGCAGTGGTCGTGGCAGCTGGCTGAACAGGCAGTCCTACATTCACAGGTGGTAGATAAAAATCAGGAGGGATACCTTGGGTGTGAGTGATCCCAGCTCCAGGCCAGACTACGTAGCCACCCAGCTCAGGAAAAATAAAGCCTCATAACTTCTGGCTACAAAAATCAGTGGGGGTAGGGGCCAGTTTCTCAGGAGAGTCTATTTAACGGGCCTGCACAGCCCTAGAATGGACACAAACCTACCCACTCTGAGAACCACCACCAGGGCAACAGCTGGAAGGGCACCAGGCCCATACAGGAAGTAGGTGAAGTGACTGGAAATGGAGCAAGTGCCAAGCAAATGTCAGCAGCCAGGCAGCAGCATTGTCCCCTCTCCAACTCATCCCCCACATACAGAGCCATAAAGCAGTGATGCAGATTGCCCTGTCCTGGCAAATAAATAAGGCTCTGCCCCCACAATATAACAGGTACGCTAAGACAGGGAGTCAAAGAAGCTCTGCCTAATACACAGAAACCAACACAGGGAGGCTGCCAAATTGAGAAGACAGATATGGCCCAAATGAAAGAACACAACAAAACTTCAGAATAAAAGCTAAATAGAATGGAGATAGCCAACCTATCAGATTTATCAGATTTAACATTTATTACATAAGATGTTAAAGGGACTTATTTAATAAAGAAGATCAAAACTAGGAACATTAAAATGACAATAAACTCACAGCTATCAGGAACAGAATCTAAAAAACAAAAACAAACTAAGCAAACAATTAGAACAGGAACAGAATCATAGATATGGAGATTATTTGGAGGGTTATCAGTGGGGAAGGGGAAGGGGGAGAATAAGGCAAATGGTACAGGGAATAATCATAATTGGTAGGTACAAAATAGACAGGGGGAGGTTTAGAATAGTATAGAAAATGGAGAAGCCAAAGAACTTGTATGCATGACCCGTGGACGTGCACCAAGTGGGGTGGGGGAATGCTTGGAGGGAAGGAGGATACAGGGCAAAGTGAGGCAAAGGGGGAAAATTTGGGGAAAACTATAATAGCACAATCAATAAAATATACTTTAAAATATCATTTAAACGCTATTAGCTTCCCCCCCTTATTACCTAACCTAAAAAAAATAAGAAGTCAGAATTTGATATAGATCTATGTTAATTAATCAGCAATAATTTTAGTACATCTCTAATCTGAAGTTGTAAATTCTTTAAAACCTAGGATGTTAGTGGGAACCAGGATTCAGGATAAACTTGCAGCCTAATCCCAATTCTTAGCTATTGTTTTGTTAAACTACCTTGCTCTATGGTCCAAGGTCTTCTGTGTTTGAATGAGAAACTCTGTCTAATTCTGACATTTCACATTACAAACTCTGCTTTATAACATATATACACCACCATTAGCCAATGCCAACTTCATCAATAATACAGCAACATTTGGATTCCCCTCTGACTTATTCTTTTATTTCTCAATCACTTAACAAGGCATGGAAGTGGAATATTTATTGTTCCATCCCTACCTTATCTCTAATACAAGATCTTGAGTTTTCTTTGACTAAAAGTGGCTTAACACCTGATTGTGAATGGGACAGATATCAAAGGTACATACACTAAAACTCCATTCAATACTAATAATATACAAAATGCATTCACATGAATATTATGGTACATTTTTATGCTGTATCGTACGATTTTAAGAAAAGTGTTGGAACTCAATTTAACCAAAAAAATTAAACTGAAGACACAAGTTAAAAAGTTTAAAAGAATTACTCAAGATCATGTCAATGGTAAGTCGGGAAGCTGGGCTTATATTCACACCATCTACTGCCAAGTCTATTTTGGGTAGCAAGCCACACTTTAGGCAATATTATTGAGAAAATGAAATAAAACTACAGTGCCTTCTTGAAGCTCCCAATAGGCGAGAGCATATAATCAGTTGAGCAGATTAAAAAGAGAATTAACTTCAGTTCCACTGGCAAATCTAATTTTGCTGTCCTAGTTCTGAGCAAGGGTGTTGACATTCCCTAGTTTATTTGTCCTCTCTCACTTATCATTGCCACCACTTCTTTCCAAAGCACAAGATGTGGTGGGGGATAAAAAAAATAGTACCTGTTATTATGGCTTGAGAGCAATGACCAAATAGTTTATGTTTCTCTCGCTAAATGCCTTTCATGGACTTATAAACCAATCTAACAGTGCAAATGAATGCTTTTTTTTTTTTTTTGTCTCTATTGCTGAAGTATACAAATCAAGGATATGATAAATATACTTCACAGTCTCAAACTTTAATGGAATCTTGTAATCTAATTACATTAGCAAGTATTTGATGATCATTTAGACATTAATGTCTTTCAACAGTTTTGTTACGTGCAGACTATGATGTTACAATATGAGGATATAACTAAATAAAAACACATCTTAGCAAAACCTTCTGTGGAGAAGTTATGCCACATCCTACTCTGGAAATTATCTGAAATATTTTAGAAATATCTATCTACTAGAAAATATGTACATACTGAAATAAAGACTGGGATGAATTTTTATTCTTTTGTTGAAAGCAATACTAGCAAGTATATAACCTCCACCCCTTCCTGATGTCTGCATCCTCTGCAGCCATTCTTGCCTAGAAAGGAAATAGCAGACCTAGGAAAGTACATTTTCTGCCACTCCCCAGAGGCAAGCTGAGGCCTCCTGGGACCCATACTCATGGCAAACATGACTTCTGGGTGGAGCTCACATAATCTTCAGTGAAGAAAACACTGGCTGTCTTTTGAGAAGTCCTCCATTCTGTTAAGCACTTGATAACAGCTGCATTGTGATTCCATTTTCTTCTCATAATGTGATACAGAGTCTGCTTGCATCAGCACCACTTCTGGAGCTTGATGAAATCAGAATTTTCTGGGATTGGGGCCCAGGAAAGAATCATCTGTCATGTAACTAAGCACCTGGCTAATTCTCAAGTTCACTCAAGTTTGAAAATTACTGCAGAGTCTTTTTTTATACTGATAGTATTTCTAGTACCATATTTGATGATTACAGCTACCATTTTTTAAAGATTATTTACTTTCAGAGAGGGGGAAGGGAGGGAGAAAGAGAAGGAAAGACATTAATGTGTGAGAGATACATGGATCAGTTGCCTCTTGAATGCCCCCAACTGGAGACCTGGCCGGCCACCTAGGCATGTGCTCTGATTGGGAATCGAACCAGTGACCCTTCAGTTCACAGGCTGGCACTCAATCCACTGAGCCACACCAGCTGGGGCACAACTACCACTTTTATCTCTCAAGTTTTGCTGATATAAAAAAGAAAATGAAAATTTTAGGCTTTTCTAATGATAAAAAAATTCAAATGATTTATAATGCCATTTATTAAGTAATAAATGCATGTGAATAATTCAATTCAATAAATAATTAACTTTCTCAAGATCTTCCTGAGTTTACTCCAGTGATTTTGTTTGTCATATAAGGGCCAAATTCTCCATTTCCAGACAAAGAACATGATATTTACAATTAGGTATCTAAAATTTAGCTTGCAACTCTGAAGTAAACATTGTATTTATTATGTTAGCCAACACTATAAAAAGAAATCCAAAACAATCTTACAGCAACCAGAGAGGAGGAGGGAGAGGGATCCTAGGGGATAATTGGGGGGCATCAAGGAACATGAATGAAGGACACATGGACAAAGCCAAATGGGGTGGTTTCGAGGGTGGGAGGCGGGGATGAGTGGGGCAGGGATGGTGTGCTGTGGTGAAAATGGAGACAGTTGTACTTGAATGAAAAAAGAGAAAGAAAAAAATTAAAAAATTAAAAGTAAAGTAATATAGAATGTGATTTGGCAGAAAGGAATTTTACAATAAAATATGTGGTTAAGCAATATAAGTATTGCATTTTATGCTAACTTTTATAAAAAATGTTTTCTATTATTATTAATTCCCATACTCCAGGTAAAATATTAGTTAATTAACAACCCAGAACTCAGGCACTAATCTGGTCATAAAGGTCAAAGTTTAAAAAAATTAACGTTCAATTACTTTACTCATGGCTAATATTTTGTACAAGATTAAATACTAAACCCTCTTCTGAACTGAAATAATGAAGCACTGAGAATTCCTAACAGGGCCATTTTCGTTAATAATTTAACATTTGGAAGTGTATAATATAATAAGATCTACACATGAATTCTTATAAAATCATGAACTTCTAGACAAAGAAATATTAATTTAGAATAAGAAGAACAAGAAAGAATTATTACAATTGTTCCTCTATTTTTCCTCTCCTTTTAAAATGTGTAAGGCTATATAGTCCATCAAAAATTTAAACTCTATACTATATAAAAGTTTTAAAGATAAGGCTATGTCAAGAATATGTGAAAATAATATTTTTAAATTTTTCTTAATCAATCCTAGTAATCCATTTTATTTATTGAGTCTGCTTAATTACTTACATTTAAACACAGTACAGGGAAATAGCTATCCAAATATTACATTTCCCCATACATTTTCTCAGCTTATAAAAATAAGATGGCACTAGTATTGAAAGATGTTACAACTTGAATTTGAAAAATTACTATATCTGAATGTAGTTTACAATTGCAAGCAAAGTTGAAAATTAGAAACATTTAACAGAATGAAGTGATTGATATAGTTCATTCACTGAAAATTTTTAATTTTCCAGACAGTCATAGTTTACAGATAATTGTCCTTACCCTTCTATGATCCTGATTCTGACTACTCCAACAATTTATAGTTTTCATTTATCACTAGATTTTCAAATTCAACAGGGTGATTGACCATAATTATCCATAAATATCTTAATAAAAATATCTCAATATTTTTCATCCTTAATTATTTGTATCTTTTTATATGTTTACTTGATAATTGTTTAATGATTTCTGTAAAAAAGTTGTTCAGATTTTAAGAGATGTAAAGATTATGAAGCCCAATTACTGCCCTTAAAGGGACTTACATATTACAAAAAGAGCATAGACTTTTACAAGTTACTTTAACAAAAGGTAATTCATTTTAATGTCTCATTAAGACCTGTGGTTGAAGAATCTTCTAACTTTATTTATCCTAGGGCTAGTATAAAATATTACCTTGAAAATAAAGTATTAATGAGTCCTGAAGTATGACAAAACTCAGAACTGAACAATTACAGATCTAAATTTTTACAAAATGTCACTGTTTAATATTGAAATATCAGAAATTGTATCATTAATGAATGCTCAGATCACACTGAACATTACAAAACCATATGTACAATGTGAGATCTTTTATATATGTATACATAAGCACAAATCAAGACAAATATTGTATTTGTCTTATTTGTAAGTGGAGGACTATGGTATATTATAATTTTATTCTTATATTAGTCTTTATTTTTCAAATATTTTACAATGCACATATATTACTTTTGTAAGGAAATACCCATATGCTTCTATTCACAGCAAACCAGCCTGACTCCAATAGAATTTTTATCATTAGGAGAAAATGATCTTAAAGTAATTCCATACCAGAGTTAAGAAATGGTTCATGTTCCCAGATAGCAAAACAAAGTGTGATCATAAAAAGATATTAGTGAGCTTTGGCAAGGAATACACGTCCAAACTAGTTGTCTCTCAGAACATCTTCGTCCTTTAAAGTTTGGGATGGAATAGGGCTTTATGTGATTGAAAACAGTTGGCATCTAGCACTAACCTTAGTAGAAGTTTAGCCAAGTGTTTCAGGGACAGTCCTCATTCCCTCATTTAAAAGCTCTTCAACCTGCTTAAGTGGTTTGTTGGTTAAGAAGTTTCCGTTTGTTTACCTGAAGAAATGGAGATAATGATGCTTAACTCCTAAAAATAAAATATGCAACCCAGCCCCCAGCAGTCATTGACATGTATGGCAGTGATGATGATGATCACATTTATAATAAAAGCAACCAAAATGTAGCAAGTGTCTACTACATATCAATGACTGTTGTGGTGTTATACAAGCATTAACTGCTTTTAACCTGGTAACAACCCTGTGAACAAATGCTCTTCTTACCCTAGTTTGCATTTATAGCCACTGAAACAGTGATCACATAAATATATTGCTCAAGTTCACCTGTCTGTACTAGTAAGAATTAGAATAGCAGCAGTCACCATTAGCGTTAATGCTAAGGATTATTAAACTAGTAAAACCGTTGAATGTGAACAACACCCAATGTGAAAGCCCCAAATAATGGGACTTGTTTGTTTCATTTTGCTATTGAAACAACAGGAATTCCACAAAGATGTCCCCCTAAGTACATATCTTGTTGAGGATGCCTACATAAGGGTAACAATAATATTCTTTTCACATTTATAAAAGCTAGTTCCTGATGGTTACACCCAGTTTTTTCACTAGACTGATGGAGTATGAATGTCTGATGGATAAGGTCCTGCCTGAGGCATTCATGCTATATACTCTGTCCTTACTGAGTTCACCTACGTTTCAAAATCTGCATTAGTTTCCTGTGGCTGCTGTAAAATATTACTACAATCTTAGTGGCTTAAAGGTAACAGAAATTTATTATCTTATATTTTGGGAAGATGAAAGTCTGAAATGGGTCTCGCTGGGATAAAATCAAGATGTTATCAGGGATATGTTCCTTCTGGAGGCCTTTGGGAAGAATTGTTCATTTGCATCGCCCAGCTTCTAGAGGACACCCACTCATAGCCCCATTCCTCCATTTCCAAGCCAGCAACATTTGGCTGTCTGCCTCATGTGGCCATGTCTCTGGTTCTGCCTCTCCTGCCTCCCTCTTTCACTTACGGCCCACCTGCAAAATCTGGGATACTCTCCCCATCTCAGAGTAAACTGATTGTAATCTTAATTTTTTCTGCAACCTGAAATCCTGCTTGCCATGAGACCTAACACACTCCCAAATTTGGGGATTAGAATGGAGACACCTTGGGCAGCCATTATTCTACTTACCACAACATCTGAACATTGCTTTCAATTCTAGTTCCTTCTCTTCCTTTCCTACAGCCTTTTGAAGTAAAACAGAAAATGGTCAATATAATTTCTGCTTCTCCTCACGCAGTGTTTGTAGAATAACCCTGACTAAATAGCTTAAACGATCATGTTTAGATTTTTCATTGAATCAAAGCAAATGAAGCATTAGAAGAATTTTCTAACAGTCAGTTAGCAGGGGGTTGAAAATGCCTTTGAAGATGCAAAGCATTAGACAGCTGCAAATTATTAGCCTTGCACTCTTTATTACAAACATTTTACAATATATTTTAATCACATTTGTATTATAGCTTTCATTCTAAATATCCTAATGGACTTCATTAAAGATACTGTTTTTCTAGCATTTTATTGTAGTTATTTCAATTCCTGTTTTTTTCATTCATCTCCAAGGTCCTTGTAAGTAGCAAAATGTTCTAAATTTTTATGATTATTAGTGGGAAACTGTGGTTGTCTATTATATCCCTGATAAAAAATGTTTCTAAGTTGATCTATATAACTATAGTAACTATATAACTAAGTAATTATATCATCTTTTATGTTGCACATTTTTCTATCAAAATGACTTTCTAAATACATGGCTACTTTACTGATTTAAAAGAAGAAGAAGAAGAAGAAGAAGAAGAAGAAGAAGAAGAAGAAGAAGAAGAAGAAGGAGAAGGAGAAGGAGAAGGAGAAGGAGAAGGAGAAGGAGAAGGAGAAGGAGAAGGAGAAGGAGAAGGAGAAGGAGAAGGAGAAGGAGAAGGAGAAGGAGAAGGAGAAGGAGAAGGAGAAGGAGAAGAAGAAAAGTAGTCATGGGAAGAAAGCCATTCTGATGTGGGGTATATAGACATGCCTGAGTGAGACCGAAATGAATTCATATCAGAGTCATGTAGTGGTGAAGAGGCCAAGCTCCTAGAGTCCAAATGTAAGCAGATAAGTTCCTTTTCTGAGCCTGAATTTCCCACTTGTAACATTTGGATAACACCACTTATGAAATCAGTTGTGGGAATGAAATGAGATAAAGTACTTAGAGCATTTCCCACAGCTCTTGACACCTGTAAGCACTAAATAAAACTTTGTTTCTACTTTTGTTTTGACCTTCTGGAAAGTGAAATGTGTCTTGGAGACAGTGTTTGCAGTGGGTGGGTTGCAAACTCCTGGAGACACGAAGACAGAGAGTCAGAGAGGGAGAAAGGCAATCCCTGTAGAAAACATCTCCCATTATGATTACTTCAAGGACAATGTCTCAGCATGGGGCTTGTGACTTCATGAACATAGAGAAAGTGACACAAGTGGCCAGAGCCTCTCCATAGCTGTAATTATCTCAACCCTATTTTATTTCAATGCTCAATTTTTATTTATGCAGTGATATTAATTTATCACTTATAGAGAAAAATTATATTTAAGCTAAAGAAAAATGTTTCTTAAACAAGAGGATAGGTAGTATAGCCAAAAATTGAGGAAGGTCTTATGAGAATGACTGAAATTTGCAAAGCTCTGTCCCAGGGGACTACACTTGTGACTACACTCTGAAATGATTAGTGACTTTCTGGAACAGTGGTTATGCATCAGGAGTCACCCCCAGTACTTAGAGAAAACACTCTTCACTATTGTTTGTCCCTGCTAACTAGTTCCAGTGACTAAGTTACTCAGATTTCTGTAGACTGAGGTTTTCTTGAGTCATTTGATGTTGAATTAGAATGAATATAAGAAGAAATAAAGTCATTCAGATGTTCCATCCATAGTCCACTTAAATACAGTCCCGGGGGGCTGGAGCCACCTTTGTGTGTATCCCTTGAACCCAGCACAGGAGCTCAAGAATAAATGTTTGAAGAATAAATGAATAAGGAAGAACAATTACTCCTCCATAAAACTATAGAGTCATTAGTCCACTCTTTCTTGATAAACATCTTCAATCCCAAATGCCTAGAGAAAGCAATGTTAATTTCTGCAGTGTTTTTGTTAGAAGATAAGAGATATTAACTGAATTATTATGAGCCAATCATTCTGAATCATTAAGGTGATGACCAGAATACATAATGCCTTCTCAGTATCAGAGACGTCACGTGGCTTGCAAGAGGTGAAGGTCTACTAGTGACAGGGTCAGGACTTAATCCTGCGCTTATTTGATTCAAATCCAGTGCTACCAAAAAGTATTTATGTTATTAAAAAGGATTCAGTCTTAAGTACCACATGATTTCACTTATGTGTGAAATCTAAAAACAAAATAAATGAACAATCCAAACAGAAACATATTCATAGATACAGAGAACAAATTAAAGGTCACCCAATGGGAGGAGGGTTGAGGGATAGGCAAAAAAAAGGTGAAAGGGATTAAGAGGTACAAATTGCCATTTATAAAAATAGTCATAGAAAATAATCTACAGCACAGAGTATATAGTCAATAATATTGTAATAACTATGTATAGTGCCAGATGGATACTAGACTTATTGGGGTGATAACTTTGTAGGGTATATAAATGTCTAATCACTGTGTTGTACATATGAAACTAATATAAGATTGTATATCCACTGTAATTGAAAAATAAATTTAAAAAATAAATAAAAGTAAAAAAATAATCTTTATATTAATTAATGATAATCTTGCATGGGAGATGATCTACTCTTTTATCCAGCAAATCATTGAATTATTGTAGATTTTTCTTTTATTGTTTTTTGTTGTTTTTGAATATTGTGCAATAGATTTATACAAAGAGAAAGCAAAACTGAAATATTCATGAATAAGAAGTCATCAAATGGCCACACTAATATAATTTTAAAGTGCACATATAAATGTTAAATACATTAAAACTACAAAGCTGAACAAGTAAAACTATTAAATGTACAAAAATAAAAACTACAAGTATATACAACACTTTTTAATATTTTTAAAAAAGTCTTTGTGATATATTTTCAATTGTGTGCCTGTATTCTTTTAAAAAGAAAGAATACTAAAAATGATTTAATCTTCTAGACATACATGGAGGATATTGAATTTCATTTGCTTTTAAATTCCAATAATACCTTTTCTCTCTGCTCCAGAAGGTATTTTAATTAGCTAAATATTCTAAGTTAAATTAAAAAGTTATAGAATCTTAGTAAAAATAACTAAATTACTTATTATCAGATTAAAAGTTAATTTAATATTTAAAATGCCTTAAAATTATCTTTTGTAAAACATGTCATGAATTTTTAAGGGTTTTTTTTTTTTGTTGTTGTTATAATGAAAGAAAACCCTTCTACAAACTAAACAATTAAAAAACAAGTAGCAAACAAGGGTAGTTATGTAAGGGCAGATAGAGGACTCAGAGGATATTCAGAAATGGATACATCTTCAATGATCCTTTGTCATATACTTAACTGAACACTCGCATGCCATTCTTTGTACTAGCCAACCAGCAAGCACCTGTTAAGGCACTTATCTCTGCTGACCTATGCCAGAGGGTCTGCCTCCCTTTAACGAGCACTTAGTCTGAATAATAAAAGTCAGTATCATATTAATGTTGTTTCAAGATAACCTGTTAAGTTAGTCAACCTCCAAGACGTAAAATCCTTTCTTTGGCTAAATTCTTTACATTTACATCAGT
This sequence comes from Anoura caudifer, assembly GCA_004027475.1. Taxonomy (NCBI): domain Eukaryota; kingdom Metazoa; phylum Chordata; class Mammalia; order Chiroptera; family Phyllostomidae; genus Anoura; species Anoura caudifer. The sequence continues at coordinate 26,154 of PVKU01010143.1, forward strand.
TTCTGTTTCAGGAAGAAATACATTTCAGCAATAATTTATTTGGGTGACTCTTAATGGCCATGTGCTTGCTTCAAACATGTGTTTCATTGACAGACTTTTCTAACAAGGAAGCAATCTGTTTATGGCCATGTAGTCAAGTTGCTCTTAATTTTGGAATGTTTTCATAAATAAAATCTCAATATCTAAGCAGTGAGAGACCACTAACACAGCCTACATAATTACTGATAGTGGCAGTTTAATGTGAAAATATCTGTAAAATCACTTGCTCAGTTGAGATGCACAAATGATATTTAAATAGAAATATACATACTACCCAATAGTCTTACATTAGAATTCCCTATGTACTTCCCTTGTTCCATTTGAGCCACACACTTCACTTTTCCTAGCAGATAATCACCTTCTGATTTTCCTTCCATTTTCTGTAGCATATCCCATTATCAAAGCTGTGGCCTGACTGAATTAATCGTAAGAAAATAAAATGATGGATAAATGTGTGGGCTCTTCTCAGCCTACCAATGCCATTTTCTCTACAGCCCCTTTAGTTTCTATCCCCATGATAGACCTCCCTTCCTCTCATTCATTCAAAATGTGGTCATCAGTAAAGGATAAGAACCTCATTTACATGGTGGTATGATGAGCACCCAGGAATACCTAGCGGAAAGAAGCGCTGCCAATTTCTGGCTGTGAGAATCATCCTCTCAAGAACCATTTTCAATTTAACAGGGATGATAACTTTGTGCCAAAAAACAAACTGGTTTCTCTACCAATGCTGAGATGACAACATCCCACGTTAAACATATTTGTGAAACAATGGATTCAAGGACATTGAAGATCCACTGTTAGTTGAAGAATTTCTCAGCCCATTGGAATGTTCTAATATTCATATTCAAAACTTGTTTCACCATAGGACACTTTTTTCAAGGAACATATACACTACAGAATACAGTTTGGGCAACATAACACTAAAGGAATAAAACTCTGGAAGTAGGACTTCAAGTTTTCCAGTTCATTGGCCATCAGATATGAGAAGTATGTCACTTTTTGTAAAGTCCCACATGGCCACTCACTCACTTAGCAACCACTATGGTGTAACCATAAATTACTGGGCACCTGCTAGGCAGCAGGTGTGTATAACTAAATGATTTTTCATTTTTCCATAATGAGGTAGGTCCAGAGAGGTCATGTAACAGAGTTACCTAAAGTCATAAACTACAACTAAATGTTGCAGCTAGGCTTCCAACTCCAAATGAGAAACCGAAGCCTAGATTTTTATATGCTGCAGATCAGAAAATTATTCTAAGAGGTGATCTAATACTTATAATATGACATATAAATGTACTTTTAATGACTCTTTTATATTTTCCTAATGATAAGCAGAAATGAAATGTGTTAATTGGTAACTTCTCATCAACCTGACCTTATTAAAAGAAGTAGAAAAGTTGTCCCTTTCTTTCCATAGTCACAAATACTTTCTAATTATCATGGGTTACTCAGAACTAGAAATTTGTTGAAGGGGGGCTTTCTGTTAGTCTGTTCACCCTCAAAGATTTAGGTGACACACTACACAGATTTATATCTTATAGGGAATAAATTGCTCAGACATAATTTAAACAATTTCTGAATTTATTACTAAAGCTTTACCTGCAAAACTATATCAACTCTTATTTTCATCCATGTGATATTATTATAAATGTCTTTACACAAAAGTTAAGAGACTGAGTCAACTCCACTGTGGTCCATTTTTATGTGTGTGCTGTATTTTTGTGGCAGGCACAGAGAGCTAATATATGATATAGCTGTAGATCAAGTTTCCTTCAAGAACAAAGAAATGAAAATTAACCACATTTTTATTTAGAAATATATGATGTATAAAGAGGATTAAATTCTCAAAATAGGGAAAATGTCCTTTATCCATTAATTATAATCACACAGTTCTCATGTACCATGTCATTTGCTTTCATAGCAGATCCTAGGTTTCATCAAATACAATTTGTAGGGAATACCCAGAGAAATATATACCAGAGACATTATAGTGTTTAATACAATGATGAGAAAAATCGAACAAGGGAACTGGAAGAGCTTGTATAAGAGGCACTCAGTCCTGAGATCTGTATCTATGTGGCGCCAGAAGATTAGAAAATGAGACATGCAAACACATTCCTTCTAATAAAAGTGACAGTTGAATACCAGTTCTGGCTAAAAGTAATAATTTGCCATTTGTTAAATAACTTGCTATGAGGGTCTAGGCACTTTACACACAGAATTACATTTAACCACTATTATGTTCCTATAAAATAAGTGTGTTACCCATCTCGGATACTAAAAAATGGAATCTTAGATAAATACTCTGCTCAGAGTCACATAAGTAAGGGACAGATGCATATCTGAGTCAATATAGATAAATACTTATATCAGTATAGATAATCAACCCACAAATACAAACACAACTTGGAGCTTCAAGTATCTTTTAAAATAACATTTGCCAATGTTACATTGGAAAAGCAATGTGTAAGTTATTAGGAGATTAGTTTGGTCTGTAATATAAATAAAAATCTTGATATAATTTAAATTGCAATGCTCTATGCATATCCAAAGATCTATCTTAAATTCCTTTTTTAAAAGCATTACATGTTTTCTTTTTTTACTTTTAACATCTTATACAGTTTAATACTAATAGAAAATTAGATATTTTTCCTTCCCATAATTTCCACGCAGAGGTCACATTTTCCAGCTAATGATTCAAGGAACCAGTTTTGCAATAAAATGTTACATGGAAAGACATTTTAAATATAGAAAGCAATATCTTGTTACATTTGTTCACAGAACTCCATCAGGGAAGTTCAACATTCGTGTGATGGTAACATGAGTGAGAGTGGAAAGTTTCCAACTTTGTCATTTGATTTAAATAAACCAAGATTGCTATATATTTCTTTTAAACCTAGGACCTTTTATACACAGAATTTTCTACCCAAATTAACGCAGTGGAAGATTTAATACCATTTAAAGTTGATTCTCCCCATCTAATAGCTGGTTCAGTGCCTTCCTGATTTCCTCTATTCCTCATGGTGATAATGGATATCTCCTCACTACCCCGCCCCTACCCAGGGGGTCAGTTACAAAAATTGTCCCTGGTGGCCCTGCTTAGGTGTTGCTCCCAAGACACTTACTGTATTTTTGGACCATAAGACGCACCCAGGTTTTAGAGGAGGAAAATAGGAAAAAAATTTTGAAGCAAAAAATGTGATAAAATATTTAATAACATAAATAACATAATATTTCACCAATGTAAATGTAAACAGAACTCAACAGTAGCATTAACAACCATTATTCCTCCCAAATCTGGGGGGTGCATCTTACAGTCCGAAAAATATGGCACATCAATTATGTAATAACTAATTCCCTTCATTAAAGCTCTTCCTGCTTAAAACTGTTAGACTGCTCTCTATTAAATGCCTCTAAACTGCATGTTATACAACACTCCAAGTTTGTTTTGTTGCATGGGAAGAAAGAAAAGTAGATAAAAGAATTTAAAATGAAAATGGAAGAATGAAAGAATAATTATCTACTAATAGTCAAGATAATTAGTGTAGAGAAGATTTCTTGGGAGAACTCTCCTTAGCAGATATTGGCTTGGGAATAAACAAATACATCAGTGGAAAAGAATAGAAAATTCAGAATGCAAATTTTGGGATATAGGAAACTGCTGGATGACAATGGTGTTATTTTGATTCATTAGGAAGCGAAGGATTTATTTAATAAATGCTGATTACTCAACTGGCTACCCTTATTTTTTTAAAAAAAGAACTCAGTTGGATTTCAGTCTTGCTATATACAAAAATAAATTCCAGGCACACCACAAGCAATTATAAAATACTTAAATGTCAGGAAAAAAACCTAGAAAACTATATTGGTTGTATAGGGGTTAGTAAGACTCCTTTAGTCAAGATGAGAAACAAAGCTATGAAAGAAAGTTACATATACTTGAAACAAGGAACATTAAAATATATGCAGTGGCAACAAATGCCAAAATTGAAATCATTTAATAAATGATAAATTTTAAAAACTGCTGTGACACATAAAATAAAGTTTAAATCATCAGTATATAAAGCATTACAATCTTACAAATTAGTAAGGCAAAATAGGAGCCAATGATATTAAAATGCTAATTAAAATTTAATTAATATTTCATATTTTATAGTGAAATATCACTATGAAAGTATTCTGTGGTGAGCATGAATGGAGAGAGGTTCTCTCTACACTGCTGAAGGAATTATGAATTGTGTTAGTATTTATGAGAATTATCTGGTAATATACAGGGTCTGGCACAGAAAATGCCCCCATTTTATTACAAAATCTAAAGTATGTAATTCTGTGACATAACAATATCACACTCAAGCACACCACATGACATGTTAGGTGAAATGTTCAAATTAAAACTATAAATTATTACACCCATATTATTACTCTACCAAGCACACTCAAGCAGATATTACTTCTCCCAGACCCAGTACATTCAACAGTAGTTTACAAGAGAGAAATCAAATCTTTAGTGGCTTTTATTGGAGCTTTTTTCTGAAAGTTTAGAGCAGTGCTATCCAACAGAAATACAGTATAAATACCAAATGAAAGCCACATATGTAATTTTAATTTTTAACAGCTACATTACAACAAATAAGAAGATAAAATTAATTATAATGTTTTATTTAATCTAAAAATTCAATATATTTTAACATAATCAATATAAAACTATGGAGAGATTTTGTACTCTATTTTTTAGGCTAGAGACCTGTGGAACTGGAAAGCACTGTGCTAAGCGAAATAAGCCAGGCGGTGAAAGACAAATACTGTATGATTTCACCTTTAACAGGAATCTAATCAACAAAGCAAATAAACAAGCAAAATATGACCAAAGACACTGAAACTGAGAACAGGCTGACAGTGATGAGAGGGGAGGGAATTTCAGGGGAAGGGGGGAAGGGTTTGAAGGAACTAGTATAAAGGACACATGGACAATAACAAGGGGGGTAGACATGGGAGGGAGGTGGGGAGGGCTGGGGGGCTGGGCTGGGATGGGGGTAAAGGGCAGAAAACTGTACTTGAACAACAATTAAAATAAAAAATAAAAAAAGAAAATAAATATTTAAATGTTGGTACAGAAGGAGGTGTTGCCCAATATGATTGAGGAGAGGCTAAAAAGAAAAGAAGGAAAACAAGAGTATAATGATGACTTCAGAAATAAAATATTTTGGGCCTTGACTGGTGTGGCTCAGTGGGTTGGGCATTGCCTTACGAGGCGAAAGGTCACCAGTTCAATTCCCCAGTCATGGCATGTGCCAGAGTTGTGGGGTTTGGGGCTTGTGAGAGGCAACCAATCGATGTGATGTGCAAGAGAAATATGTTTCTCTCTTTCTCCTTTCCCTTCTCTCTAAAAATAAGTAAGTACAATCTTAAAAAAGAAAACAAAAACAAACAATCAAATAAAACCAAATTGTTTCGGGAAAACGAGAGTGGAGAACTAGCTCAAATTCTTTGAGTAATTCAGCTAAAATGAAGATTGAATTGAGCCAGTGTATTTGGCATATGAAACTCAAAGATGACCTTAAGGAGAGAAGTAAATAGCTTTAGCAAAGGAGATGAAAGCCAAGTTTGAATGAGTTGAAGGGCGAAGGGAGATGAGAATATGGTCGCCATGTGGACAACTTTTGAAAGCATGGCAGCCAGAGTGTGGAAAGATAGTAACTGGAGGAGATGTGGAATCAAGGAAAGAATTTTATTATTATTATTATTTTTGTTTAAAAGCTATCTTAATTGAGATACAATTCACCAACCATAAAAGTCACCCATTGAAAGTTTTTTTTTTCTTATTTTTGTTTTAAGATCAGTGCAACTATAGCAACTTCATTGTACTCAAAAGCTATGGTATCATACTAAAGGATTTTCTTCCATGAAAACTTTTCGAAACAAGTTCCATAAATTCCATTAGGAATAGATTTTTCTCACACACTCAAGTATTCTGTCTCATTCCCCCTCTTTCTTCTTTCCTTCTTTTATTCCATGTTTCTGGAGTGCTTTCTTCTCATTTCCTTCCTCTTTCTCTTCCTCCTCCTTTCTTTCCTCACATTGGCTCTTGCACTCAGTGTGAATATCAGTGGAAAATAATATATTTTTTATGAAAACTTTGTTTCATGCTAAATAATTCCTTAAATTTACTTTTAACTGGCCATCTTTTCCTTTTTATCCAAATTAGATAAAAATCTATGTATCATTATTACAATCACATCTTTGCACATTTCAACTCTCACCCTTCTCTTTTTCTGTCACACCCACCTGATAAAACTCCAACCCTAAATAAGTCTACCCAATTGTATTCTTTCTGTCTGAATTCAAGATACCACATGCAGTTTAAAAAACACATTCAAGCAGGTTGGGCACATCACAAATTTTGACATTTCTGTTACATATTAGTTGTTTCATATAGTTTTTTGATTAATAATGACAGTGACCTCAAAATTTTATTCCCTGACAAGGGTGTAGAATGAATACTTTTCTGTGATGTTAGATTACTGAACTTTCTATTGGCTTATGGGCAAAAGTAGCATACTGTGTTTTTCAATTCTGTATCCACTAGATTTGTGGCTCATGAGCCCTTAAGACATAGCTGACTCAATTCTTTCTTCTCATCTTCTGTAATTACCCATCTTGCACATGAGTCAACCTCGCTGTCATCTTCTACTGTATATTATCAAAGATTGACATTCCACTGACAAGTCTCACTATCTCTTTTTTGAAAGAAAAGAAGGACTCCAGTGAGTTCAACAAATCTGCAAAAGCCAGACAACCCCCATCACTGGTCATGAATCAGTCAAGTGACTGCCCACCTTTGAATCAAGTGCCTACTCTTGGCCCAAGTGACTGTTTCCGGGAACCTGGGCGATACACGGTTCTACCCACTTTACATGAGTATTGATGCACAGGACATGATAAGGGAAGGGTCTTTTGTCTACAAATAAGTGCTTGGAGTAATGAAAGCTCTAAACTTTTACTGAAAAACAATGAGGGAATTAAGGAAATTATCTTATTATATAAAATCAACATAGAGTTTGTCTAAATTTTTATCTCATTCACTTTCCAATAATGACCTAGCAGTTCACTAATTGCACTAAAATTGCAGTTATCTTTTGAAAATTTATAACTATATCAATCTATTATGTATAAATGAAATGTGATCAATCAATATAGAAAATGCATAAACTTTAAGGATTCTTCATACAGTCATAAGAAATAACCATAATTTGCCTTGTATAATGAGCACTTTTTTGCCCAATTTTTGAGGGAAAAACAAGGATGTGCATTATACATGGGCATAATGATTACATGCCATTATAATAATGGGTATCCCATGTACAATGTGCACAAAAATGTGGGTGAGCATTATACATGGTAAAATATGGTACTTTACAATTTGTCATTCCAGTGACATGATTTTATAGAATCATAGCACTTTGATATGGAATGTTTCTCCATATCTTTGCAATGTGGGGTTTTTCCACCTTCCACTCCTCTCCTCATAAAAGTATAGTGACTTAAGAGTTACAACATCAACAGTTTAGAAAAGATTGTGCAGGAAGTGAAAGAACGCAATGAATTATTCAATATTTTCATACGATTATACTGAACAATACAACATTTTGTCCAAACTGGGTGCTCATCTTCTGATGTTCTCACTTATCAAGGTAATGTGATATCCATATCATATGAATTTAAAGTAGGAGCACAATAAATGGTCGCTCTTAAAAGAAGGCCAACATTTCAAGTGGTCCTGACACTAAGTCATTCTTCTGGAAGTGAGACTTGATCCCATGGATAAATTGGAACAAAAAGGAATGAGAATATTGATCCTGACCAAAGGATGGTGGTTAATCCTTAGCAAGAATTATGGCCAAAAAAAAAAAAAAGGCAAATAGTAAATGGAGTTCCAAGTCCAGTGCTGTTCTTGTACTTTTCACTATGTCTTAGACAATGGATCACATAAAACATGAAGCAGTGGGAATTACCAATATGGAAAAGTGGTAGAGGAACTTAAAAGAAAGGAAAATAAGATACATAATTTTTATGGCAAAACATAACATTTTAATTAACTAGATACAAAGGAAACCTAATAAAATACCACAGGCATTGATGGATTACTTTCCATAATTACAAAGGGAAGTGGTCCTTGTGGATTGTTTCAATGCAGAGCACTTGGAAGCAACAAAGAAATTTCTGTCCAGTGATAAATGTCTAAATGGCTCATTGTTTTTCTTTGAGTGAAAAAGAAATGTAGGAGCAGTAAAACTCCATACATTATCTGATATTTTCACCACTTAGACTAATTGAATGTTTGCAATAAAACTTAGACACTATTTTTTATATTTAAAACAAGAAAAATAATTATAAGGTCATATAACAACTTATTTTTAAATGATAATCTCTAAAATGTTTGCTCTCCCTACTTTTATTTCTTAGCTATCTGTAAAATTACCATAATACATTCTGTAATATGTAAAGAAAATGATAAAACAGCAACTGTAACTTAGATGATCAGGTAAGTGCCACTTACACTCTTAAAATGTGATTTATATTTGACAGGATTTTTCTTTACTTCACATTGGATTTTTTTTAACCCAGTAGTAATATTTTGGTAAAATAGATTCTCCATCTTATAATTTGATGAAGTATCCCACATTTTTCTGTTTGATGCTTATTTTTTTTTACATATGTATATATTTTTAATTGGGTCACAACTGGTACTCTGTGGTATAGGAAAATCTGATTTTGTCCTATTAAATTTCCATTCTATTCTTTCCTGTAACCACCCTAGTCTAATACCATTTTAAACAACCTATTCACAGTTCCTCTCATTGCAGACTTTTTTTCCTCTTCTCAGAACTAATAACTACACTGTTTCTCTAAGGAAGAGGAAGTGTCTTTCAAGAGGAAGCCATACTCCCTAATTTTTTTGATGTGGGAGTTTGGTGACTTCATTTATTTAAGTTTCTCCTGAGTCAACATGATCAGCTTCCCAATAAGAACTCTAGATTCTATATGCAAATATGATACTACTGACCAATGGCCTAAAAAGTCAAATAATAGCTAGCATGTATCAAGCAATTACTATTTGCTAGGGCTCCCTGAAAAACATTTCACATGTATTTTCTCTTTTAATCCTCAAAAATTACTCTTTCAAATAAATGTTATTTTTCTCCCTGCTTTTGTCTTCTAAATGGACAAGCTGAGATTACGACAGATCAAGTTATTCATCCCAGATCGCAGAGGGGATAAGCAATGAAGCTAGACTGGATGTGAGGCAATCACAAGTGGGCATGGTCACCTACAATATGTGTTCGGATAGATGTGGCAAAAAGTTCTTTCTGTTCTCCCAAGTATAACACCAAATATGTTGCTGTTTGAATCTGAATTCCTAAGCAATTGGATATTATAGAATTATCTCATATCAAAGTGAAAATGCCCTAAGAAGCTGCCTCTCATTAAAATCTCAGCAACATTAGTCTTATCAGGACCTTCCCAGATGGTCTGAAGAAATTAAGTTTTACCAGCCAGAAAGTAGAATCAGAATCAGGGTATCTCCTTAGAAGAAGAAATCTAGGTTGAAATCTAGGTTGTTGACTATGTTGGAAAAGTGTAGTCAAAGTAAAAAGCTTCAAGAACTTCAAGACAGAGGAGAGAGACCCAGAGAAACCATGTTCCTCACAGGCTGTGTATAAACATGTAGCATGTTTACACACAGGTAAGACAGGAGAGATGCTCCCTGTTTTTAAGCTAATGATTTATTTAATTCTCTTCAAAAGAGACATCAAATAATATTATGAAAATAAAAAACTGTATTATAGGGAATAATCTGTGCTTTAATGATTATGCAGTCCTTATTGAAGGTAGCAGTTAAAATTAAATTTTAAAATCACTAGTTTGGGAATGAAGCAATTTCTCTTTTGGATATTGGTGGATAGTATCTAATTCAACATAAATCACAAAATACAGTCTAAATACAATTTTTATCCACTGCGAATCATTTTTTACATTGTTTTAGTACAATGCCCCACTAAAGGACAAAGGGAACACTTGTAGACATCTCCAATGGCAGCGTACACAGATGTCACCACAAGTGCACCGCACACCCAATGCCAGAAACACCTTCACAGGCATGAAACCATGTTTACCATGTTAGATTGTTCTTGCCATTTTACATTTCTATTGCCACATTTCTCTTATGGGGTGATAGCAGATTGTTGGTGGAGTGACGAATGGATGATCTTGAAATAATTTATTATGGGACTGGGTAAATCACTCCTTGCATCTCAGTTTTCTCTTTTCTAAAATGAAGGAGGTGGACTGACCCGTAAGCCAAGCCTACAATGCTATGGAGATGCCCAAAGCAGAAAGCAATCCCACCAAAAAGCTCTCCACTTAATAAAAGGATTAACCTGAACTAGTTCTCTTGGAAGACTACTCGTATCTAGGAGAGGGCCTGGGTTAATATCCAAAGACAGCTCACTACATGACAAATCTCATTATTTTGGCCAAATAAGGAGGGAAATAAAGCAAGTGATAAGTACCACATTGGGAAAGACAAAAGGAGATGAAGAAAAGTGCAGAGAAGGAACAGGAATAATCGGAAAGAGAAAAGTTGGTTCACATCACTCTAGCATTATTCGTAATAGCAAGTACCTCAAATTATTACTTGAGTATCAAGTAAAATAAAAGTCATTTTCTGGCTGACATGCTCAATCTAAAAGTTTAAGACAAATTGTAGTTCATTCCATGTAACTAAGTTGCCAAGTTGAAATTGTAACTAAGTTGCCAAGTTGAAATTACAAAACAGCTAACCTGCTCTAGGTCCAGCAGCCTGGCTGGCTGTTGACAGCTGCTAGCTAGCAAAGGCTGCTCTGAGCCCTCCATGGGAGCCGCAGCTTTCAATGCTGTTGATGTTCAATGTTTAAAACTTGACCCATGGAGAGATCATGGGCTCCAACTCCCTTCTGGCCATTTTCTATCGTCACAAATGTACTTCCCATTTTAACTGAAAACTAGTCTTTTAAATTTTATATATTAAAACATACACTAATCAAGCAACTGAAGCCAAAAATATAATACCTGAAAAAAATGCTAGGAAGCTATGAGAAAATCCTTTCAATAGATTCATAAAATTTTACTCAGATCTTCTTTGTGCAGTTCTCACTGTGAACATCTCCAGTTGTCTTAATACCCAATTGAAGGTTTTGGGGGGGAAATCAAAATTGAACACCTTTTATAACATTATAAGGTTCACAAATGCACTTGAAATACTTCAAAAAGAACAGACTACAAATGCCCTGATGTCTGTTTGACCTGTAAATTCGTTTATGTATTCAAACAAGTTGACCGTTTTTCCTTTTAAAAAATTAGCAGGTGAAGTGGTTCCACATTAGCCAGATAAGCAGGTCATGATCCATCCTAGCAATTTCCCAGGTTGGATTTTGTAAGGTAGAGCAGGTAAACGGTGGATGATATGAATAGGGCATGGCAAACTGGTTTTTGCTGTAACATGTGGACAGAATTTTTAGGATTACGCGTAACTTTAAAACACCTGCACATCTTTAACACGTTCCAAGGTGATTTTAGAAACTGGAGGACTCTGTCCTGGGTGCTATGTAAAGTTCCAGTTACAGGAAAGTTGGAGACACTGGCCGTGGCGAACTGGCCAGCGCACAGATTGTGCTCCGGCCTGGCCGCGTCCAAATTCCCAGCAAAGAAGCCGGGTTGCCAGATGGACCGGCAGCAGAGATGGGGGAAAGTGGGCAGCTCTGACCCCTCACTGGACCGCGCGGTCCTCCTCCTCTGCGGAGCCCTTGAGACTGGCGCGCTGCCTCCCGCTCAACTGCCCCGAACACGCGCCCACCCACCTGGGGGTGCTGGGCCGCCGGGGGGCCGCTCCCGGCCCCCTCCCGCTCTTCCCAGGGCAGCAGGCAGCATCGCGTGGTTGAAGCCAAGGCTCCTTGCAGACAGGTGCCTCAGAGGTCTCCACTCTCCGGACTTGAAGTTCGTGCGTGCGGTGGCGATCTCTCGGGCCTCCCCCTCCGCAGCGCTCCGAGCCTCGGGAACCTGGGGTCGAGGTCCCGGAAAACGCAGCTCTGGCACTCAAGCCGCAGGACCGGGCTCAGCTTTGCAGGGCACCCGAAGGAAGTGAAACTGCTCTGGGGCTTGCTCTTGCATCCTTTTTTTGACTGGTTTGGTTTCTAACGCTCTATGGTCCTGTTTCCCCCTCACCTTTTCACCCAGGATAGTTTTAGAGCTGTGTTACCTGTTACTGTAGCTCCTGTTGTCCCATTTTACGCCTTCCACCCTGCCCCACTCAGGGCAGAAATAAGGATATCAGAAGGAGACATTGGCTGGAAAAGGGGAGTAATAGGTATAACTATAAAAAAATAGATGTATGAATATAAAAATAAAGATATAGATAAAGATGTAAATGAGATATATACTATTTTTTAATAGTTCATTTGGTCCAGACTTTCTAGATTAGATTCATACATTGTAAAGTCAAAACTGGGCCCAGCACAAAATTAAATATGGATCTAAATAGGTTCTTTAAAGGACAGCGTTGTTCGTTGCTTTCTTTTCTTTAAAGACAGGAAAAATTCACAGCTGCTCCAGACCCTTAAAATAAATTTCCTTCTTTTAAAGATCTCTAAATAACCTCAGGAAGTTAAAAGAAATGTTGAAGATCAATGTGAAGATTTGGTAATAATCTGTAGCTAAATGGCCCTGACTCCCTTTTTAGAAAAGAAACCTGAAAGGAAGGCTTGTGTTGTGTAGCAACTATTTACCTCATACACAGTCTTTTTTTAGAAATACCTTAAATATCAAGTATTAAAATGTTAATTTTTTCACATAACTGGACTTTTAAAAAGTTATTTATTTTATCCTCACCTGAGGATATTATTTTCATTGCTTTTAGAAAGAAAGAGGAAGGGAGAGAGAAACATAGATTGGTTGTCTTCCATGCCTGCCCGGACCTGGGAATGAACCAGCAACCTAGGTATGTGCCCTGACTGTGGATCAAACCTGTAACCTTTCAGTCATGCTCCAACCAACTGAGATACACCGGCTAGGGCTGAACTTGTTTTCATCCTTTATAATATAATGAGGAAAACTTGGAAAATATGTTAAATGTCAGCAAATTTTGAACACTATTACAGACATACTTATGTGTTTTCCAGAACATCCTCTAAACTCATAATTGATTTTAAGTTGATCTCTGTATTTGAAATAATGAAGAAATTTTATCTAATTTAAGAAGTAATATATTGACAAGTTTATTGTCTTCTGTGAATATCTGTTTACTGACAGACTTCAGTAAAATAAGGTAAAGACAGAGGGTTTGTATTGCAGTGTACATAAAAACTCTGGGTGTTCTTAGAAACCCAATTCTTAGGACAGCATTATGTATTTTTAAACCAACTCAACCTACTGGGGAAACAATGTTTGTATTTTTTAATTTAATCTTTATTGTATTTTTTCCATAACCATTTAGTTCCTTTATACCCATCTCCCCCAGCAATCACCACACTGTTGTCCATGTCCATGAGTCCTTTTTCCTTTTTGCTCAATCCTTCCATCCCCTAACATCCTCCCCACCCCCACTAGCTCTCATCTGCTCTCCATTTGAGTCTGTCTCTGTTTTGCTTGTTAGTTCAGTTTGTTGATTGACACATTGGAATTCTACGTGGCCATAAAAAAAGAGGAAAATTTTACCCTTTGCAACTGTATGGATGGACCTGGTGAATATTATGCTAAGTGAAATAAGCCAATCAGAGAAAGACAAATACCATATGATTTCACTCATATGTGGAATCTAAGAAACAAACAATGTCTTAATTGATGAAATGTCTTAAATACTTTGACCAATATTTTGTGGAGGAAGGAAGAGACACAAATACTCCAACTTATGCTCCCCAATTAAGCGTCCAAATAAATCTTCAAAGGCATCCATCTGAGTTAGTTCTGTGGAAATACATAGTGCTCTTGTCTACCATGCACACAAAACATAATAAAGGTAGTCTTCTTCGGATGGCAAATTGTAACTGAAAACTATCCTTATTAACTATTTTTTGTGTGCATGGAGCTCCCTTTCTGGATGAGGAGCCGGGGACTGGGAGTCAGAAGCCTGAGGGTACCATGTTGACCCTCCATCTGTCAATCCAGGCAACCAGGGAATAAATATTCCTATACTCTCAGCTAAATGAGGAAATTAGAATAATTATACTAAAGTCTTTGCCAGCTATCTAACTTTATTACCCTGTTTCCTATAATATGCACAGAAAAAAAAGATTGACAATACACAGGACAATTAAGTACATTTCCAGACGCTTACCTTCACTATTTATATCAGTATGATAATGGTAAGTGGAAAAATGAAAGCAAAAATATGTTTAAAATTATGGGCTGTTTTTAAACTATTTTATTTAACAAGGATTTATATTAGAAAATCTTTTAAAATCTTTCATTGAAGTCCAAAAATTAGCTATATATTTGTTTCAGATACTGACTGAGAACACAGTTTTTGTTCAGAATTTATGAAGTAATGTTTTAACATAAAACTTATTTATGTTTTTGTTTCATTACTTGGTGCTAGTAACAGCTACTATTATTATTTTTTTAAGTATTCATTGTGCCAGGCACCATGTGTTTCACAATGTTCAAGTAATCTGTTTTTTTTTTAAATATGCCTTTAATCATGTTTTACAAATGAGGAATCTGGGTTTTAATAGTTTTAAGTGACAGAGCTGGAATTCAATCCTCAATTTGACTCCATAGCCTGCCCTCTTACCAATCTTCCGTTCCTGTCAAGGTCACATAAAGTCATTGTTAAATATTTCATGGACATCATAGGCAATGTTATACCTATACACATATCAAAATTGCTTTTGTTTTTCTACCCACTTTCCCATACAGCAATAATCTCATAGAAATGAACATCCATATCCTTTAAAATAAGCATGAACTGAAGTCATAATTCATTACAAAGTTGGTGCTGTTTGGCAGAGGATATGTAGATACTGTTTTCACAAAAAAAGGAAAATCGGTGGTGATCCCATATGCACAGAGGTGGTGACTTAAGTCTTACAGTATTCTAACTTTGCCCGTGCATTTATGAAAAGATATTTTAGAAATATTTTCAGTCATTTCAGTCTTTTTCTCAGTGTCAACTTCATCTTTAGTCACAGGTGACTTTATTTTTCTGCCAGCTTTCTCCCTTAAAGAAATGGTACTGTCTGAAATGCCAGGTTATCTCTTGGTTCTTGTTCTTAGGGAGGAGGCCTTTAGTAATTCTCACACTGAGATGCTTTTCAGCCAGAAGGCCACCAACAGTGTGTAGTCACAGGTTTCTTGTTTTACCTGTGTTACAGAAGGACAAAAATGCTAGCCCCAGTTGGTTCCCTGTTTCTCAATATATCAAACTCTTGGATCCATTGACTTCTTCCCTTGCATTCTTTTTTCTAGCAGCATATCGATGATCTCAATATTATTTTGCACTTTGTGGAGATTATAAGAGCTTCACGCTGAGTCTTTGTCCCAATGAGTGGGAGGCTAAGGCTGCTCACTGTGCTCCTGCTGCAGCTGGCAGGGCCGGTTCCTTGGGCCTTGTGTGGACTGGATTATTTTGCTAATGCTGTTGGCTTTATTTTCTAAATAAAGCATCCACCTAGTCTACAAGTGAAATTGTATTTTGCTTCTTCACAGCTATTTATTAGTAGATAATTTTCCTCTAGAAAAACATGTCCAGATCTTTAGACACTGAATTATATTATTTTCATAGGTTGTTATTATGCTTTTTATTTGCTAGCTCAAAACTATACCAATTACTGGGAAAGGTCTGAAGGAATTTCCTAGCAATAATGTTTCTTGTTATGGGAGGTTATCTTCATTTTCTTATCCCTTCTCACATTTAACTGAACTCTTCACATCTGCATAAAGGTGGTCCTGTCAGTATATTCATATCATGATGCCCAGAACCTGTGTATTTACTACCATACATTACATGGAAGGTGGAATTAAGTTAAGGACCCTGAGACGGGAAGATTATTTTAGATCATCCGGGAGGGCTGTGGTAATCACAATGGTACTTATAAGAGTAAGGAAGATCAGAGAAGATATATGATAAGGGAACAGAGATGAGAGCAATGTGCTTGTAATACGGAGAAAGGGCTACCAGCCAAGGAGACCTCTAGAAGCTGGAGGCTCTGCAGATTCCACTGCAGAGCCTCCAGAAAGAATCAGCCCTGCAGGAACCTTATTTTTAGCCCAGTGAGACTGACTTTGAACTTCTGACTTCCAGAACTGTAAAACAATGACACTGTGTTGTTTTAGACCACTGAGATTGTGGTTATTTATTACAGCAGCAATAGGAAACTAACATAAATTTAGGGTGATAAATTGTTTGGAGAAATTCATTAATACAATTCTTTTACATTCTTCTAAATAAACATATATGAAAGAATATTCAATTCTTTGTAAGCAATAATTTTTCTGTCTCTGTGGAGCAGTATTTCATTATTAACTGGTGGCTGTAGTAGCTTCTTGCTATTCCTCCCTGCAATGCTGTCAGCACTATGCAGTTGCCTGTGTTCTCTGGCGGTTGAGTAGAAGTGCTGAATCTTCTCTTTTCTATTTGATTTAGGATGACTTGTTGAACTAACCAAGTTTTCTGCTTATACTGCAGCTGACATCACTCCTTCTATACTCCAGCCTGTGCTCACAGGTAAAAAGGAGTTTGTTTAGTAAATCTGAGTTTTAACAACCAATACTATAAAATGTTTGAATGTCAAGAACTCCAAAATCCTCCATTTCTCTTTTTGGTTGTTTTGAGTTTCTTTGTGAACTCTGGTAATTTGCTTCTATTTTTACCCTATAATTATTGATTTGATTAAGATTCCAGCTGCACTCCCTACCTGGCATATAATAGAGTTTTTCTTAGGACTTAATTCACCACAGGTCTCTCAATATCTGAACCTGTTGGCTTCACTCCACTACAGGATTGATCAAAGGAAACATTTCTCTTCATGCTGTCATCCATTTTTAATTCATATAAAAAGAGTTTAGTAAGTACCTACCATATGTAAAACAAAGTGCTGGGCACTGGACATGTAGTGATGAAAAGACACAGTCGTGGCTTCCAAATAGTCTGCCTTCTAGAATTCTACTTCAATTTTAGTGGGGTTGGGGAGCAGGGAGAAGTATAAGATAAAGTAATACTAAACAGACTTTTGGCACTTGAAAAATGCCTTTGGACCTTTGGATGGATCAAGAATATTCTTGTAAGTAATATGACTATTGGGGCAGTATTCATCATGAATAAATCATAGTAAGGAAATTTTGAAATTGAGAATGTTTGAAACCAGAAGACAACAACAGGAAGTGGTTGAGAAAAATTTTAACAGGAAGAGAAGCAGATAATGTTTCAGCCAGTGGTGTAACTAAGCTGTTGCTGCTTGGGGAGGGTTCTAAGAATTGTGTCTTTTGACACCATTCGAAAATTGATATAGAATATAGAAGATAGTTTCCATATCTACCACACAATTTCATAAGACAGTGAGTAGCTTGTTAACAGTTTAGAAGAGAAGAAAATGCAGATATTTATTTGAAGGAGGTGAAATAAGTTTCCTTCTAAGGTCCAGGGACCTTGTTTTCTTTTTAAACTTATTGTATTTTTTTTTTTCCATTACCATTCATCCCTCTTACACACCCCTCTCCCAGCAATCACCACACTATTGTCCATGTCTATGAGTCCTTTTTCTTGGACTATGACCTGAAAAGCAAGAGTCATTACAGTCCATGTATGAAATACCCATTCAAAGAAGCCAGCAAAATGGACTCTACAAAGAGCTAAAAAGGGGAATGAGAACAGAAAGTGGCAATTCATGGTGAGAATTCTCACTAAAAACGAGTTTTCATTTTCCCAAATGTGTACAACATGAAACCAATGCCAAGGGAACAGTATTTCCTGCAGACCTCCAGAGAGGTCATTTTGCACCTTTCCTGTGGCTAGTTTGGCATCATTCATTTCCCACCTTCTGAGAGATCAGCTCTGTGGTATCAATGTGTGAGTCGTCCATGAGATTTCCAAGTACAAGCTTTGCAGCACACAGGCTCTGGACTCTGTCACAGACATCACGTAGAGTTCATGCAGCCTGAGCCTTTGAGGGACGCAAGGGGAAGCACAGGCCATCTTTGTTGGGACCAACAAACAAATATTCTTCCTGAAGATCTCTTGGAATCAAAAACATCAGGCATGTGTTATTTGTGAGTGTAGGTCAAATATACACAGGGCGGGGATATTTAAAACTGTTTTGAAAAGAGAGAAGAGTTTAAGCCATGGGTAGAGCTACTTCCCTTCTGGGACGTAGCTTGAATAGCCATGAAAGTAGAGGAAGTAAGGGGGATAGTGAATTTGTCTGATGGCTAGAGATGTAAGTGAGGGAGCATCTCAAAAAATTTGGCTGAGGAATCTAGGAAATATTTTTAATCCTGTGAGTACCACTGGAAATATTTTGTATAATTTTTTTTACATTTGTTTCCTATTGAAAAAAAAAATCTGCCCTTTATTTTGGAAAAGACTGAAAATAATATTGGAAAGTAACCAAAATAGAAGAAAATACACTTAAAAATATATGATTAAAAAGCTATTTTCCCTGTATAACTATTTACTGATTATCTTCTATGTGTATAAATTCTAATAATGATATATCAAAGATGAATATTCCATATGATAAAATATACAATTCATTAACAGAGCTTAAGAGTATAATAATTAACAGACAGGATTAATAAAAATTCAATTTAAAACTAAAGAATTTTTATTTATAGACACAATGAATATTTGCCATAAAATAACACTTAGTGAACTTGAAAAAAGTGAATATACAAAAGTCTATTACAATGGATTAGTATCTAGTCATTCAGTAATTATACATTGAACACATGCTATATGCCATGGTTTATATCCTTATAATATTTCCCATAACACAAACAAAAGAATTGTAAGAAGATAATTCTACTAGATTATTCCAAAATTATAATAGAGAAGAGATACTATTATTATATAGTTGATAATATGGGTTACCTGAGATATTTAGTAGATTAAGGTAGGGCGTAGGAGGTTTTGACTAACCTTCAAGTGAGGAAAACCTTCCCTGAAGATGAATTATCCCTACTCCTGACTGATTTAAACTAATGAAAATACAATGTCTAAAGTAGTCTCAATCCAGGAAAGGGCAAGTGTTTCCTGGTGCCTTGCAACTATTTTCACAAGTAAATTCCTACACCCAAACAAATAAAACATTATAATAGATCTGGAAAGCTATTGTAGTATAGAGCTAAATATGTCACTTTATCTTCTAAATCTTTACTATAACACACTCATTATTGTAATACTCTTAGCAACTGGTGATTTTTTCAGTCTTCTGCCCTTGAAACTGTTTGAAGTGGATAGATACCAACTGTATCGATGGTTTTCCCTGTTACATCTTTCATATGCAATAAGAAGGGATCTGATTTCAGTAACAGAAAGGTTGCAATTTCTATCTTGTGAGACACTTTTTTAATAAATTATATTGCCTTAAAAAAGAAACAGAGAAGCTACTTGTGGGGAAAGCATGTCGTTTTTTCACCCTTTGCAAAAGTGCATATTGTGCAAGTTCCCTGTCACACAAGCATAACCAGTGAGAATAGGAGTCACTAGGGTCCTTCCTATCTCAAGGAGCAGGTCCATCTACCTAACTCCTATTCAGACACAAAGGGAAGAAGAGATCCACTATCTGACTTGTGTCCCAGTGAACTGGAAACCACAATACAGATCAGTTTGAGATTTAGGGCCTCTGGCCTCTTTGTGAATCTGAATGCGCTAGTTAGTTAACTCACAAATGGTGCAGACTAACCCTGGCTTAACCTTTGCATATGTTTGTCAGAACCTAAGGGGATTCCCTCCTTGGGCTTCGAGTGGATTTGCCTATCAATGTAAGGTTCAATAATCTGAATAGAATTGACTACGGCTTCTTTTGACTTTCTCATCGCCTGTACTTCTTTTTACCGTAACAACACATACATTTTATTCTTATAGATGGAAATATAGGTTTCTCATAATAAGATGTAAGCCCTGAGAGGATTTTATTCATTTTGGTTTATCACAGTTTCCAATATAGAGCAGGGGACAAATATATAAAAATCAATAAATGATGAATTAATTACTGTGAGAACTATTAGAAGCACAAAGTTGAACAAGAAAAAATCCCAGATCTCAAAGAGCTTTCAATCTAGTGAACAAGGCAGATATGTAAACTAATTATAATTTACATAAAATTAAGCCTGAAGAAGAAATTGGTTAAGCCAAAAGTGGAAGAAGTGATAAGATGTCAGTCATTAGGCAGACTTCCGAACAAAGTAAGATTTGGAGTTCGATGCTTTAGGATTGGGGATTATTTCCAAAGGCAGGTTATTTTCACAGAGATAAGGAGGGTGAAATTGGAAAGCAGCTGTAAAAACTATTTCTAAACTTTGGAATTTTGTTATTTAAACAGCTTCCCTGCTGGGAGCATTGTTTGAGGTTTTAGCAGAAGTCATGTAATAACCTTAAATCTTTTGTCTGCACATGATAGAAACCCAGCTCAAAGCAGTTTTATGTAAAATGGGTTATATTAATGGATTTTGTAATCAAACTATGAGAAGGGGTATGGTGTACCTATTCCTTGTGGAAAACAGAAATAAAGGATTGCTCTCTCTTCCTCTACTTCTTTTCTCTAGTTCTAGATAACTCCCTCCAAATGTTAAAACATGCCCAGAAGAGGCAAGTGCATAGCATTTTGAGTTACGCTCTCTGGTATCAAGTGTAAAACATTACAGACACAAATGTTCATAGCATCATTATCCACAATAGTCATAAAGTGGGAACTACCCAAATTTCCATCAACTGACATATAAAAAATGTAGCATAACCATACAATGAAATACTATCCTTCAATAAGAAAGAAATAAGTGCTGGTGCATGCTATAACATGGAAACTTTATGCTAAGTTAAATGAGCCAGTAACAGAAGACCACATGTTGTATCATTCTACTTGTATGAAATGTCCAGAATACACAAATCCTTAGGGACAGAAAGTTGACTAATGATTGCCAAAGACTGGGGATTAGAGGCAGATGGAAAGTGACTGCTGAGTACAGGGTTTCTTTTTAGGGTTATAAAAATATGCTAAAATTAGGTAGTGGGTTTGACTGTGGGACTCTACACTAAAAATGACTGTATTATGCAATTTAAAGGAGTGGATCTTATGGCATGTGAATTATATTTCGAGGAAACTATTATTAAAAATTTATCATGAAGGGCATTAATTGATCTGGGCTGATTCAAGAGCTAATCTTTGCAGACAGGGAGGAAGGTGTGGAGCGTGCCAATTCATTTTGCTGAGGTCAGGTGATCATCTTTGGGACAATCAACAACAGTTAGAGGAGGAGTGGAGATATGTAGGAAGTTGGCCACAAAAATTCAGAGCACATGGTTACATTTCCCAGAAAAAGGTGGATGTTATTCCAGAAAGAGGAAAGAGTATGAGTAGATTAAAAAACAAATGCCTTTTCTGAGAAGGCGGACAGCTCTGGGGGGGAGGGAGAAGAATTGAGCAAAAAGAAAAAAGAAAGAGAAAGAACTCATGGACACAGATAACAATGTGGTGATTGATTGTTGGGGGGAGGGAGGTGGGTGGAGGTAGAAAAGGGTATGGGGGATAAATGGTGATAAAAAATCTTAAAAAAATTAATGTAATCAGGAAATAAAATAAAATAATATTTTCTAAAATGTCTACGATGAGAGATAAGCTTGAAAACCTAGATATGACTTTTGCGGTTGGCTCAAGTGCCTACTATGTAGGCACTTACCTTTCAGCTACTGGGAGTATTGGCTAGGGACAGCTCACAACTCTTCTCTCCAGAATTGCCCTTGGCAGAAAGAAGCCACCTTGCTCAAGGTTACTCACTGTCCCTAGAAGATATCCTGCCTCCAGAGGTACAGTGAGCTCTTGTGGGAGCTTCATGTGGAAGTAAAAGGGTTGGATCCCTTACCCAGTGGGACAACTTTGAAGGGTCATCAACATGAGAACTTCCCAAAGTACAGCAATCAAACCCACTATCTAATTTTATAATATTTTTAAACCCTAAAAAGAAAAGAACTTCCCAAGGTCTCTGTTGCAACAGCTTCTTGTTCAACTTCTGTTTTGGTCCCAGCCTACTTCCCTTACCCCTTAAGTGTGTGTTCCGAGGAATGTTTATCAGCAGAGAACTTGTGACAGTTGGTGTCAGCAGTGGCCCTAGGGAGCACACCCTAAAGTGAACTTGAAGCTGGATCCTACTCCAGCCCTGAGGATATCATCCCAGACACTGATAAGTCTTGGCAAGTGGTTTCAGTGTAATTGGTAAAAATTTTTGTCAGGGGTGAACTGGAATGGGATGCCAGCGGAAAGTAATGAATTGACAGGTGCGATAGCTCAGGCACATGAGAGGTTTGGGAAAATAGTAATGATAAGGACCGTGGAACTGAATGGCTGTAGCAAACAGCCAAAGGTGATTTAGTCACCAATATAAAATAAATTATGAAATACAGAGGATCTCCTAGGCAACATATAAAAAATAAAGAAATTCTCACCTCCAGGGCCAATACTTCATTTTCTGAATAGCAAAACTCCAGAGAAGTTTAAATTCTCAGTCTCAACAAGCCAGCTATGCCAAAATCAGAACCCAGACACTGGGAAGGGACAGATCCTGAAACTTGTGTTGGTAACATCTGGGTCTATGGATCTATGCACTAAAATCTTCAGATTGCTCTGAACATGCTGTGCCCAGAGAAATAAACCACTTATCCATGATAAAAGCTAGGACTTCCTCTTGCTTGACAAAAATGCACAAGCTTGTGCCTTAGAAATCAAGATACATCATCCTGCCTCATTATTTATCTCTGTCTCCTCTCTTAATCACCAGACTGATAATTAGGATCCAGCTAAACATGACCAAATAAAGGAAGAATCAGGCTCCTCAAAGGAAAAGATAAAGGGTCTGTGAGTCAAAAGAGCTGGAAGAATTAGGTTACATGTGCCAGCAAGATTTGAGACCCGGATCCTGAATGAGGTGAATCAGGGCAAGTTGGATAATGGAGGGCTTTTCAATATGGGTTCACCTTCCTGTGACATAGCATTTAACATCCTGGCAAGCCTCAGGAGGTGGGGATGGTGCTAATACAATGATTTGGAACTTTGAAGCTTGGAATGTTGATAGCTCTTATTACAAGAAGTAGAATTGCTATGGCAAATGGTAGAGCAAGGGGACTTTAAGGTTCAGATAGGCTTACTAGAGAAGATAATATTACAGCAAACAAAAGACTCATGAGATGAATATGTCTTATGGAAAGGCTCAGAAGATACTTTTTAGAAAGTGATGGTGTGTTACTGTGCGGGGAACCAGAATTGTTAAGCTTAGTAGAAGTTGTCATCTGAAGACCAGGGCTTTTACATAAGGAGGACCCTTATGTAAAGGGGATGATAGAATCCCAAAATAATCTAGTATTTTAACTACCAGAAACAAAATGGGTACAATAATTTCAATTAGCAAGGTTGGCAGGACAAACAAGGGAGCTTGATCTGCAGATACCTGTGGAGATAATTAATAGAACACCAGAGCTTCTTTGGACAAAATAACTAGACATCTAACAAAGATATTATCCAATCTATAGATTGCTCCAACTATATTAGAGAAAAACTGTTTTCAGTCCTGAGCCATTTTGCAGATTTGGAACCTAGTAAATGAAAAAGTTACTCAAGAGGAAAAACCTTGTATCAGCATAACAAGTTTACATGGTAATGATTTTCCTAGTCCTTGCTGAAATTGTCCTATAGTCATTTACTCAGATATTGTATGTTGGAGAAATTATCATGTTCTGTTAAGTTCACATGCAATGCAGACTAACCCTGATTTGAACACTAATTATATTTATCAGAAACTAAATGGGAGTTCCTACTTGGATATAAGAGGGGATTTTTCTCCAAGTTCTAGAGGAGGGGGATCTAAAAACATTTGCCCAGCTAGATTTTGGAATTGCTTTGACCAGTGACCACTATGTTCCATACACAAACCACCATTACTCCCTTGAATGGAAATATTAATTTAAATTATCTTGTCCCCATCTCATCATTTTACATTGCAGTTTGGGGGAGAGGGTGTAGGGAGCAAGTAACTTGATTTGTTTAAATTATATTTTACTGATTGTGCTATTACAGTTTTCCCAATATTTCCCCGTTTGAACCTCTCCACCCAGCACCCACTATTCCCTCAGGCAATCCCCACACCATTGTTCATGTCCATGGGTCAAGTGTATAAGTTCTTTGGTTATCCCATTTTCTGTACTCTACTTTACATCTCCATGGCTATTCTGTAACTACCTATTTGTACTTCTTAATCCCCTCACCTCTTCACCCATTCCCTCACACCCGCCTCCCATCTGGCAACCATCAAAACATTTTCCATATCCATGATTCTGCCTGTTCTTCTTGTTTGCTTAGTTTGTTCTTAATTTGATTGTTGACAGATGGTTTTTTTTGCCATTTTATTGTTCATAGTTTTGATCTTCTTCTTCTTAAATAATTCCCTTTAACATTTCACATACAATAATTGTTTGGTAATGATGAATTCCTTTTTTTTCTTGTCTGGGAAGTTCTTTATCTGCCATTTGATTCTAAGTGATATCTTTGGGGGGTAGAGCAATCTTGGCTTAGGTCCCTGCTGTTCATAACTTTGAATATCACTTGCCAATCCCTTCTAGCCTGCAAAGTTTCTTTTGAGAAATCAGCTGACAGACTTATATGAACTCTTCTTCAAGGAACTAACTTCTTTTCTCTTGCTGCTTTTAAGATTCTCTCTTTATCCTTAATATTTGGCATGTTAATTATGATGTGTCTTAGAGTGGGCCTCTTTGCATACATCTTGTTTGGGACTCTCTGTGCTTGCTGGACTTGCATGTCTATTTTCTTTACCAAATTAGGGAAGTTTTCTTTCATTATTTTTTCAAATAGATTTCCAATTTCTTGCTCTTTCTTTTCTCCTTCTGGTAGCCCTATGATATGAATGTTGGACCTCTTGAAATTATTCCAGAGACTGCTTATACTATCCTAATTTTTTTTGTATTTTTTTCTTCCTATTGTTCTGATTGGTTGTATCTTGCTTCCTTATGTTCCAAACCATTGATTTGATTCTCACCTTCATCTACTCTACTGTTGTTTCCCTGTGAATTGTTCTTTATTTCAATTAGTTTATCCTTCATTTCTGACTGGGTCTCTTTTATACTGTTGAGGTCCTCACTAAGTTCCTTGAGCATCCTTATAACCATCATTTTGAACTCTGCATCTGATAGATTGCTAATCTCCATTTCATTTAGCTCTTTTCCTGGAGTTTTCATCTGTTCTGTCATTTGGGCCATGTTTCTTTGTCTCTTCATTTTGGCAGCCTCCCTGCATTTGTTTCTGTGTATTAGGTAGAGCTGCTGTGACTCAGTGTCTTGGTAGGGTGTCCTAATGTACTAAGTATCCTATAGAGCCCAGTGACACAACCTCTGCTATCACCCAAGCTGGGTACTCAATGTATGCCCTTCATGTGCACTGATTACACCTTCTTCCTGTAGTTGAGCTTTGGTTGCTATTGGCAGACCAATGGGAAGGATTTACCCAGGCTAGTCAGCTGCAAGGATTGGCTGTGACAACATACTACCAACCTCCACCCACCATAGAGGATCAACTGTGCAGGGGCAGGGTGGTGGTGATCTGATATGGTCTGTAGCTGCCCACTGGGTGCATTGGGTTTTCCTGGGTGTTGCAGGTCAAGGTCAGGCCCTACCTGTGTTGTACCCAGGGCCACTCTGCCTAAGCTATAAAACAATCTGAAATGGCTGCTAGTTGTATTGGACTTAGAGAAGCTAAGCTGTGATTCTAGGCTGGCTACTGCTAGTGTTCGGCCTGGAGCTCACTGAGGCCAGCTGTTGCTTATTTGACAGGAATGTTTTCAAACATGAGCCAAGACCAGTCATTCATATGGAAAACCAACTTGGGTGGGCCTCTAAGTTGAGTGGGGCAGAGTCTCTTGGAATCTCCAAGGTGGGTCAAACAGTGTTAGCCATGTTGATGGAAGCTCAGATTTGGCACCAGCTTCCTGGCTGTATTCGGGGAGGGGTTAGCAAAGGGACAATGGCCTCTGCTCACCTTGATGTCAGAAGCTTCAGTTTCTCCCTGTATACCACTGCTGCCTTTCAAGCTGCTACCCTGATGTTGGAGCTCAGAGGGAGTGAGTCTGAGTAGGTCAGTCCATGGGTGGATTCTTTAAAAGGAACAGCTTGGGGCTCCAGTAGTTTCTTCTACCAATTCAATCCCCATGGGTTTTTGCAGCCAGAATTTGTGGGGAATTATCCTCCTGGCATTGGAACCCTGGGCTGGGGGCTGATGTGGGGCTGGGACCCCTTGCTCCTGAGATATCCCTCCATAATTTGTATCTATCACAGGGGGTGTGGGGCCAACTAGTTCCATGTCTACACCCCTCCTACCAGTTGGATGTATGTGGCTTCTTTAATTTTATAGTCAGACTTTCATTCAACTCAATTTCCGATGGCTCTGAGTGATGGCTATTCTATATTTTAGTTGTAATTTTGATGTAGTTTTGCAAAGAGGCGAGCCATGTCTGTGTCTGTCTATGCTGCTATTTTGGCCAGAAGTCCTCTTGTTCATTTTTAAATGTAGTAAAGTACATTATTCTACCATGTAACTAAACCCAGCTTGCTTAACTGTTTTGCATCCTGATAAGCTTTTAGTTGTTTCTAATTTTGGCTTATACTAATTGTTTTTTAGATAAAGAGTGCAAGATCATTTGGCCAGGAAGTGGCAGTCCAGGAGGTCTTCAGACTCAAAATCTACATACAGTTGATTCTACTTCATCAGCAGGGCATCATGTGTGAGCTCAGGGCCTCGTTAAGCCACACGTACTTCTGGTTTGGTCACCTGTTGTGCAGATAACTTGATTTTCAGTTTACAGTGCTCTATACTCTAGGCAATGCTTACAAAGGTGCATCTGAGGAATTTCACTCCAAGAGCCTAAGCCACACTAATATGAATCTGTAATAGAATGAGATTATGGAATTTAGGGAGAGTAGAGTCTATTTTTCAAGTTTGAGAGATATGAATCCATAGAGGCCAAGAGGAAACCTGTGATACATATTCTATTGTACAGGCAGCCCACTAATGCATCAGTCCTGCTGGTAGTCACACCTTCATGTAGTCTCTTACCACACTGACTCAGAGTTTGGCCACCTGACTTTGATTAATGAAACACTAACAAGCAAAATATAAAGGCTTAGTAAAATCTTGTGCATTGGGGTTTGTATTGTAATGCTCTCTCTTGGCACCCTGAGCCACTACATAAGGAAATCTAGCTACCCTGATTGATAGACCACGTGGATGCAGGGATGTGACAGAAAAGGAAAGAAGCCATTTGGATGCTTGAGTATCACCAGTCGCCACATGAAACAGAAGAACCATGTATCTGAGTCCAGCTCAGACTGCAGAACAGCAAGAAAGAACAAGTTTTATGCCACTAAGATTAGGGATAGTTTGTTTATGCAGCAGTAGATAAATTAAACACTTTTATAAAGATCCATAGATGCAAGATCCATTTTATAAAGATCCAATGCAATACAAACACTGAAAATAACATAATTTATCATTGAAAGACTGGAGTCATTTAAGCATGTATGTAACTCACAGTCTAATTTAAAATATAGCATAGGCTTCCAGGGGCTGAGAAAGTTCTTTATACATAAGAACTTTCCCATATAAGACCCAGCTTAAAATAAATTATGTGTCAACAAAACCCCAAATCACAAATTTGTCAGGAGTTGTAAAGAAAAAAGTAGAGATAAGATATTTACAGCACTTGGTCACCAAGAAACTAGCAGATATTATTTTTAAAGTAAAGATACACACTAAATACAAACTACTCTCCTATGTTACTAGTGGACATGGGAACAAAGGTTGGAAGAAAATTCCCTAACATGAATATGTTTGAAAAGCAGAAGACACAGGACTAAACAAAAAATTGCTTAGAGAAGTCCCATTCAGAAGAAAAGGTTTGTCCACATGGTAACTGACAATGAGTAATATAAGATTTTGTATTTTAAGATTTTCCTAAATATATTCCATCTACTGGATTGAGAGAAATTAAAGTTACTGCTTTTATTATACATGTAAAATACACATTAATCTGGATCAAATCACAGTTCTCTCCCCTTGAAATTCCCCAAGTATCTAAAGAAAAATTACCTAAGATGTTTGCATACAAAAATATTATGAGTAAAAATGGAAGAAAGGAATAAAAAGTAAGAAAGGATTAAAAAACTCATCAGAAAAATATTGCCAAGAAAAAATAAAAATTTAAATCGCATATCTTGCTATTAATATTCCAGAATCTTAATGTAGCAATTTTCCCTATATATTAAGAATATAAAGCATGGATAATAGACCTCAAGAAA
>PVKU01010144.1:0-54779 GCA_004027475.1 Anoura caudifer
AGAGGGATAGGAATATCCAGGGAAAAGGGGAAGGGATTAGAGCAACAAGTATGAAAGACATATGGACAAAAGCTGGGGGGGGGTGGAAATGGAAGGGAGCTGGGGAGGGCTGGGGCGGAGGGACGGGATGGGAGTAGAAAACAGAAGACTGTATAAGAACAACAATTAAAATAAAATTTAATTTAAAAAAAAAAAAAAAAGACTGTGGTGAAGGGTGTAATCAACTTTGTAGAGAGCCAACCCCTGACACCGTTACCATAAAAGCATAATATGTAATAAATAAGTATATTAAAATATGTCATTACTTTAACATAAATATATATATATATATATATATATATATATATATATATATATATATATCATGTATGGAGGTATCTGAGCACATATCCAGAGATAATAATTACTATAAAAACGATATTGGAAGATATTAAAATGCTTTTTAAAGGAGAGTGAAAGGCCCCTACTATATGCAGGATGCCACAAAAAGCTGACTAGTAATTCTCATGGATATGTCACCTGAGTTGAAGTTACATGCTATTTTAGACATCATCAAACTCATTTATCTCCCAGTCCATGTCAAAGGGATTTTTGGATTGAAGAGATAAGTGCTCATCAGTAGGAAGGCTGCAGTGGATGCTCTGGCTCCTTCTAGACAACACATCCCACGCCACAGGAGACTCCTAATCATTTGTTAGGAGGCCAGCTCTATGTGGCTGAAAATGGCACTTACTCTCACAGTTCTCACTTAAGAGATCCCTTCTCACATTAAAGAGAATAAATATGAGCTTGTACCTTGGCATGTTCAGGCTGGAAAATATCCTTGAGAGTAAATGATCTAATCTTTCTCAAAAATAAAAACTGCTGTTCCTCCCAGATATTCAATGTAGTAGATTTAGGGGATAGCCCAGTTATCTGAGATATCACTATTTCCCAGGTGATTTTCACCATGTTTTACTGATAAGGAACAGTCCCAGAATGGTTGTAACATTTCCTAGAATCTCCTTATTTCCAGTCCAGTTTAGCAACACCTGGGCCATTAGGGCAACCCTTTGGTGTATAGTAGGGCAGGAAAAATGACTCAGACCAAGAGGAGATCTGCTGGTTAGACATAGCCAGTGTTTATGTTGCAAAATGAATGCAGCTAAGTTATTCTTAGGCCTCTAAGGTCAGCGCAGAAAGTGAAAAGTTAATACTGGCAAAATTATTCTTTAAACTTCTTTTAAAAGGCCTTATGTTGGAAACTGACACATCCCTTTTAATAAATCCAACAAAGACCAATTTTCCTCCTGCTTTAGGAGAGATTGCTGGAGTTTTTTTAAAGTTTCAATTGAACAAGATGAAGTTTTGGGCAATATTTAGGAGCACTGTCAGAGAAGCAGCAACAAAAACAAAAAGTCTATGTACTAGCATCACACCAATGCAGAAACAAGGAAATAAATACCTGACAATTGGAATCAATTGGAAGAAAAATAAATTCATATGTCTTATCTCATACAAAGGTTTATTGTAAAACTAAAACCAAATTGCATCATTTATGTATTGGAGAAACAGTGAGATGGTTACAGCTATGGCCACAGCTTCCATCTAAAACAGAGACCTAGCTGAGAACATTTCTTCTGATAAACACCTTATCTAATTCCACCAGGATGAGAAAGGACCTTTCTTGTTCTTCCCTGATTTGGGCTAGATGGCAGTGGCAGGACTGCTGATTTTCCATTCAATCATAGCAGCACATGAGTCCTGGTCAATTCAAGGGGAGGGCAAAGCAAAGGGTTGTTTTTCTTCTCCACCTAGAAAGGAGAAAAGCATATGTTTCTAGCTCATGAAAATGGCTATAGACTATCCTTCTCAGTGTCACTTTTATCCCTGTGTCAAATGTAGAGTCATTGAGTGTTCATAAGTTTAGTTTCTATTTATAAAAATATCACATCATTCAGATAATTAGCCACTTTAATTACATCAGGACTTTTAAAGTTTGGCTATTTTGAAAGCACCATATGATTCAGATCATTTACAGAAAACTGCGTGGCTCCTTTCCTCCCGCAGTAAATGAGTTAAGGTTGTTAATATTGACTCTAAGGATTCATATAAAAATTGAGGACATCTTAAAGGCATTCAGACAGCATACACAAATGCTGCTTTGTCTTTTGTGTCACCTGAAGAGCCTGGACAATCAGAGAGAACAGATTTCTATTGGTTGGATGGTGCTATGATGACTGGGCAAAAACAAGACTTGGCATCAATGGTGTTATTACCGAAGACAGCACCAATGGCAACAAATTGTAGAGCTGAAAGAGAGATGGCCTACCTTTCCTATTTTACAGGTGAGAAGCCCAAAGAGACAAAGTTAATTGTCTAAGGTTATATAAAAAAAGTGGAAGAATCTGATTAGAGCCTAAATTTTCTGACTCTTGTTTCAATGTTCTACTCCTTATGCCAAATTTCCACTTTGAGATAATAATTGCCAGTGTTGAAGGGCAATATGCCTCTTCCCACCTAGCTTCCAGGAGCCATAATTCCCATTCTGGTTGTATGGAAAATAATTCAAGCTACTGTTATATCATCACGTCATAGACACAATCCTGCAGACTTGTTCCATAGTCTTATGGACTTAAAGGCCATACTTTGCAAAGGGATCCATCCTTTTTCAAACACTCCTGTCTGGTGCTACTTATTCTTGACTTCTTCTACCCACTACTGGCTTCTATTAAAACTTACATGTTTCTTACTCTCAGTTTATAATGAAGAAGGAGGAAGAAAGAGCCATCAGTAAACAAACATAAATAAATAATCTTTTGATTTGTCCTTCAGTGAAAGTAAATTTTGAAAGAACAAATTTTTTTTTAAAAAGCTATCACTGACTTTACTATTAGGAACAGTGACTGTTAATATCTTTTCCAAACCAGCATATTTGAAGGTCTTAGAATACTCCCATCAAAAGGAAGAGTTCAACATAGCAAGGGTTCTCTGAAATGGGGTAGAATAAACTATTCAAACAATTTTTTGTGTGTGTGAGGAGAGAAGCCCTCCAAATGATTCTCAACTCTCCCTTTTCTTTAGTTGAAAATTATTAGCTTGAGTTATTAAAACTAATATGAGAGGTCATTCTGTTTTGCTAAAATGCACCGTATTTTGCCTCAAGCTTGATTCTTCACTCAAGTCAGCAGAATGGGCTTTATGACTGCTAACTACCAAACAATGAGTGAAATCTTTAGCAAAATATTCTCCTAAAGCAGAGCCACCCTAAAATGGCAGGGAACATGGCTGCTGGCTGCTTCTGACCCCCACATTTCTACCACCAAATTGAACCCTAATTTTCCCAGGGAAGGCTCTAATCAGTTTACTTTTAGATCCCATGCCTACAAATGTACTTTTAAAAAATTTATTTTCATTACCTTTTTTTTCACTACCACTTATCCACAAATGTACTTTGATTGGCTAAGTTTAGGTAAGATGTTCAATTTTGCACTAATTGCCACTGACCACAGAAGCAGGGATATAATAGATCATGAAAGTGCTCAACTAGTTGACTTTAGAAATATCCCTTTCCCTGGACTTTAACTACTACATCTTTGAATTAAAGATACAGCACTACCCTGAAAAAAGTTTTGTGAAGGTATAATAAAAGCATGTGTTATAAAAGCATGTAGTGCATGTGTCCTACATACATGCCATGGGACACAACAGGTGCCGGAAAAATATTGGTTTCTCTTCTGTCTTTAGCAATTTCACATATCTACTCTACATCTCCTAGAACTCCTAGACTCCCCAGAAATTCATATATATGAATTTCCCAAATGTATTCATACACAATTTTGTCCCTGACCAAGTCAGAGTACATTTTTATGTTCTCTCTCTACTTCATTCTAGTTATCTAAAAGTAATGGGGGCATAATGGACACTGTATCAAGTTAAGCAGAGCTGGCAGAGGAGGTCATGTGTTGATTATAACTAGCACATAAATCAACAAGCCACCCTAAACTCCATGACACTGCAGGTTGGTGTCACTATAGCACCCTAGAATCTTGATTTTCCAGACATCCCATGCTGGGAGAAAAAAAATATTAGACTTTATAAAGCTCTGCACACAGAGTAAATCTAGAGGAAAGGATGCTTGGTCAGCCTTGCCTTAATGCCTAAAAGTGTATGGTTAAAGCCCTCCCCACCATAGGTATACCAGCTAACTGGCCAAATTTATGCTTTACATACATTGTGCTTCCAACTGACAGGAACAGGGTTATGAAGCTTGAAGGAAACAGCAAGAGATTCTAATTTCTGGCTCTAAGAACCTGGGCATGAATGTTGTGAATAGATGCTAAATCACTATGGTGATAGAGAGTTGAGTGGATTTTCCTACTTTGCAAGCTCCAATGTGGGGCGGTCTATGGTGACATGAGCATTTGAATACTCCCACCAAGTTAAGGCAGAGACTTCCTTGGGGTGTGGCTTTCACTCTAACAATGAAAATTTGGAATCGTAAGATAAAGAGATAAAACTCACTTCTGGACACCAATGTCAGTCTGTCACAATCTCAACAAGACAGCCTGAGAATGGGAAGGAAAGGGGGGAAGGGAGAAAAAGGGAGAGGAAGAGGGGAGGGGAGGAAAGAAAGAAGGAAGAAAAGAAAGAAGAAAAGAAGGAAGATAGAGGGAGAAAGAAAACACAAACTGTTTGCAAGTCATCAGGTTTTGGAAGAGCCAAAGAAGTATAGCATATGTGTAAAGTCTGGGAATAATTTTCTTCAATTATGTCACAGCTGATGAGCATCATGATTTCCACCTGAAGACCATGCTTGGGCCAGTCAAAGGATGCATTTTTATAGCAGCATATTAGAATGATGAATATTATTACCACAGTACTGCACAGAATGTATTTTAAAATGGAACTTATTTTTCTAATCACACATATTTTAATCTTATATTGCACCAAAGACTAAGGCTGGCATGAATACTCAAATGATATTTGAAGACATAAAAAGACATTCCCCAGAGAGAACAATAAGTACTTCATTTTCTTTTCCCAGGTCTCTGAATATTAACCACAACCCTGTATTGTATAGAACTGAGGGATGGGGTATCATGTGTTTTGCATTTCTGTAAAAAATCATTCACAGGAATTGAAAGTTGGTGTGAAAGATATATTTTTTCCATCAGAAATCTGGGCACTATTTTACGTTTCATTTAAGCCCCCCTTTTAAGAACCAAAAAGATCCTAAGGTGTTTCATATCAGAGACTTGAGGCAGGTTCCAAACTGTGGGGTGTGTGTGTGTGTGTGTATATGTATGTGTGTGTGTGTGATCCATATTGTGATTCTGAAAAAATCTGACAAACAATTTTTAACACTGCATATGTTCAAAGACCTTTGCCAAGAAGGGAAAAAAGTACTGTTGGAACCAAAAGCTAAAGTGTGATGATTCCTTTGTGATCTGTAATGAAGAAAAAAGTGAATCTCTCTCTCCCTGATCTTTTCAAATTAGCACAAGGACAGCATATAAACCTTTCAGAAAGCTGAACTTGCATTTCTTCAGTGGGTTCCCAATTCTATTTTCTGGAGTAGAGGAATTGGTTAACTTTTTTCAATACTTCGTGGGTTGTGTATATGAAGGTTGGAAGGTGGGGAGAGTGGCAGTTAACATTGCACAAATTTTTATCTTCTAACAGACGCTGATGATGAGCTCAAAATTAATTTTATTCTCTGGCTATCATCAGTTGACCTTGACATTCAGAACATACTTGATAAGGTCTCAGACATTTGCTTGCAATAAGTTGCAGGACTGGATATCTGTCTCAATACAACACAATATAGGCACAACATCTCATGGTGTCCTGTCACATCTGTAGGCACACTACTGAAAGTGATAAACCCCAATACCACAGGTGTCCTGTTTCCCCCAGGAGGCACAGGTAAACAATTTCAATGACAAGAAGATGACAGTTAACATTTTGAACAACAATCTGTGCTAAAGCACAGTTAAAAAATATTATATTAGACAAAACCCCAAATTCTGAAGGCAATGAGAGAAAATCTCCATCTTTCTTCTACATAGAAGAAAACTGATTTTGGTTTCAAAATTGCAGGGTTCCTGGGGTTCCTTCTAGCCAATGATATCCAAGTCAGACCAGATTCCCACTAAAGGACTTCAAACATGAATGAAAGTTTCTTCCATTAAATTGTGCCCATCCCAGAACAAGGAGGTCTGCTTGTGCCAGAGGGGACTGTTGGCATGAGGGAGGAGATTAGGAAATTTCCATGAAGTGACTGAATTGGAAAGATTTCTGGGAAATGCCATCTCCTAAGGTCTGCAGAGATGCAGCTGGGGCCTGGTCTCAAGTGAACCACACAGCTTCCCCTCTGGATGGCAACAGACAGGCACAGCTTTACTTAGAGCCTCCCAGAATGCTATGTTTCTGCCCATCTATCTACTGCTTTATAATTGGAGCAGGGGGAGGAGGGTAGGTCAAGTTTCTGTCTCACTGCAACTGAGGCCCAATTAGTACTTTAGGGATTTCACATTTAAAATTGTGAAACCAACAATTTTTGAGCTCAGAATCCTTATCTGAGACACCTTACACTAAGATGTGTTCCCAGAAGATTTAACACAAGTGCTATGTGCTGCAGGAAGCTTGCTTCTTTATGGTATTTGAAATCACTGATCATGACCTCCATAGTGGGGGAATGCCTCACAATATCAAGCCATTACTTTTAGAGGTGAAAGACATTCCTTTCTTCTTCCACTTCCTACGGAGAACATTACAAATACTATATACATTGCCCCAGAGACTAATAGCTGGATGCCATATGAGTCCCTTGGTGTATAGAACAACAGAAAAAGCACTGTAAAAATCATTTCTCAGGCTAACTTCCAGATATGAAAGGGAGGTTCAGAGCTTTGGAGGGGGGAATCATTATTTCACAAGAAATGATATTTTTAGACTGCATGAAAAATGAGGAATGCATGAAACTGCAGATGATAATGCAGAGGAGCCACTTCTAGTTAGGAGTCTGGGCCACATTTCCATTGCTCATCTCCATGAAGACCTCTTATTTTGCTCACTTGTCTCTGTAATAAAATTTCTACTTGAGAAAAACAGGAATTTATGGAAAGGTTATCATGCTACATGCTGTCAATTTTTTATAGCAAACTGGTAGTCTTTCCTTTTGATTTTCTGATCTCAGTTCTTAATTCTTAATTTAGTCAAAAATGCCAGTGGGTAACCTTCATACCTTGCACACCTCATGTTTGATCCCTGAGTCTCTCTGCCACATATCTTATCTCTTCAGCCATAATTTCCATTTCTTTGTATTTCTAGTCTGTGTTGTAAGATAATTCATCTCCTTGGTCTTCTCAGAGCAGTAGCTCGATTCTCAGTTGTGAATATTCATTTTTATATTTTTCAATTTTTCAATCAGAAGTCATAATAGCTTCTAGTTCTGGTAAGTCATTTTTTGTGCCTCAGATATATACCCTCTTAAGGCTTCTCCTTTCTCTTTTCATTAAAGGGCTGTCCTATCTACTGTTACAGCCACCGCAGTCAGGGCTAGTTGTACTATTTGTTCAGCAGGGCTCTCTCAAGTCCCTGTGTACCCTTAAACATGTAGTGACAGCAGCTTCCTGACAGTTTAGACAGCGGGCACAGGGAACAAGTGGATGGTGGTACAGAAATATGATTTTTCTGGCCCAAGTGCTCCAGCAAGGCTTCTGGATGTAACAATATCTAGCCATACAAGTTGTGGGTGATTGGTATATTTAAATAGAATTAAATCAACTATTGTTTTGGAAAAGAAAACAAGTATCCTTTCCTGAGGGTTTAGAAATCAAATAGTAAGTATGTAAATGGCAAAATATGAAAGCTCATTAATCACATGACATTATCAACTATTTATGGTAAAAAACCATGAAGATATATCCCTTTAAATCATTTACTTTTGACTAAGGAAAATATGGTGACTGATAGGAGAGTCACATTACATGGATTTCCCATATTTAAAAAAAAAAATTTTCAGAGGACTCGACCGGCTGAAAATCCCAGAAGATACAACTTTGCCCACCAAGCTCATGGGCTGATTGACCCATGAATGAGTAGACACAGTCATGATGGGGTCATGTTAAACAGCTGAATGAATAGGAAAGGTAATGTGTAAAAAAATAATAAAAAACCCAGAGATACGAGAGAGATTGAGCGAGAAGTTGAGAGAAGAATGAAAACAAACTACTGTACTTCTTGGATGCTTCATTTGCAATTCCAGTCACTCATGAGATTCTGCTCTAGTTCCAGTCCTTGAACTTTAGGATTATTTGTACAGTTTATTTGTGCATTGTATCTTCCTTTATGAATGTTATTTTGAGTGTATGTCTATTTCTTGCAACTAAGCTCAAACTAAGACTCTAACCCGTTAGTTATAATAATCTGATCAATTTCTCATGTCTTTGGTCCTGACATATTTCCTGACCTTCAGGCTCAAATAGCCAATATTATATTTGAAATCTTCATTCTGTATCTAAAATCATTTCAGACTTAACTGTCTGCAACATAATTCTTATTTTCTTTATTTTTTTTTTAAACATGAACATGTTCTTCTAGCAAGTTTCTCAGTAAATTCGCCAAAATTAACCCAGGTGCTCAGGCTAAAAACCTCGTGGTCATTTTTTACTCTCTTATTTTCCTTATATACCTCATCTGATTTACCACTATGATAGACACTACTACTGTCGTTGATATCCAGTTGTGTCTTTCCTAACATGTGAGAGAATAGCATTTCCCTGTCTCCCTGGGGCCTTGCCCTGGACAATTAAATGTGAGAGAACATTATATGCATCATTCCTTTGCAGAAGCATCAAAGAGCTGTTACTTGATTGCCTGTCTTTTCCTGTCATGTGATAGATGATGTTTTACATGGTAGAATATCTATCAGCTTGGGTTCCTGACTAAACCAGAAGCTTCTGCTGACTCAGAATATACATGTACCATGACAAACATTAAACCTTCGCTGCTTTATGGCACTGAGATTTGGAGGTTGTTTATAACTGCAGCATAAGCTAGTCTACCTTAAAACAACCCCCAAGTCATGTTGGCTCTATTATCAAAATATATTCCAAACTGCAGTGCTGTCACTTCCTCTTCCGTCATCACTGTATTCCAAAGTACGCTCATTTCTTGCCTGTATTTATTACAAGAACCTCCTAATCAATCTTCCCTTTTCTACTCAGACATCTCCCAGATCCATTCATTCTCCAAGCAGAAGCCATACTTTTTTGTCATTTTAAAGGTAAATTCAATTATGCCACCCTTTGCTGACACCCTCAACAATGTCCAATTAGACTTAGAATAAAATTCCAAGTTTTTCAATGAACCCTAGCACACTGTGATCTGGCCCCTACCTACTTGTCTAAATTTGTCTTCTAACCACTCTTTTATCTCTCTTATCACTCTTTTAACCACACTATCTCTTCTTACCATTGCTTGCAAAAGGTAAACTTATTCTTCTCTCAGGATTTTTCTCTTGCTGTTCTCTCTTTGTGGGATGTTCTACCTCAAGATCTCTGTGTGTCTTTGCTTGCTCCTTCCCATCATACAAATCTTTGTTCCAAGATTATGTCCTCAGAATAGACTCTACATTATCTAAAACCACATCCCCAAATAACTAACTATCCAACTGCCTGTTTTACGTTGTAGTCTTTGAACTATCTTAGTTCTTCATATGTTTAATTTGTGTTTACTTTTCCCAAACTATGAATATCATAAGGAAAAATTGTTTTTTTTAGTTTTCTGTA
Organism: Anoura caudifer; assembly: GCA_004027475.1. Taxonomy (NCBI): domain Eukaryota; kingdom Metazoa; phylum Chordata; class Mammalia; order Chiroptera; family Phyllostomidae; genus Anoura; species Anoura caudifer. The sequence continues at coordinate 9,777 of PVKU01010144.1, forward strand.
CTTGGTATCTAGGACAGTTTCTTGTGCTTAGTGGAATTTAACAAATATTAAATTAACAATCAGGATTTCAAAATAATACTGCAGTAAAGAGACAACTGCATAAGAATACTCTTGCATAAATTTTAACCTAGTTTGTCTTATTACAGAACAGAAACAAAATAAATCACAATATTGCTAACCCATTTGTATAGCTATTATCCATGTCTTACTACTTTAAATCATTTATTAAGTAAAACTTGACTTGTTCAAGTTATTGAAACAAAAAGCTTTTTAAAGGAGAATTAGCATGGGATATGTTGCAATAGCAATAACTGAGGGTTTCTTAACTCAAATTAACTACATTTTTACAACACAGTCAAGAAATAAGCAAAAAAAAAAAAAAAGATAGGAAAGCAAAATAACAGACTCAAAGTCAAAGTGGGCTAGTAAGGAAACTAGAGCAAAAACCATTAAGTAGAAATCACTAAGCTAACAAATTTCTATGGAAAATAACTATAAATAGTTAACTAGAGGGAATCCTTCAATAGAACTCATCAATGAGCTGTAAATGCAAACATGATGTTTTCTCTTCATTATGTGTACTTCCATCACATGCCTAGATGAAAATGTGAACTTCCATTGGTGGAGAACAGCCAATTATTTTAGTGGACAAAAAATAGATTTGCACCAATACACTAAATCAATTATCAGCTTTTATTCATGAAGCCCTCTACACTTTTGGAAAGCAGATAGTCTAGATAAGGATCCTGTACCATATGACCAAGAGATATTTTGAAGATACCTGTTTTCAAAGGGATTAAAATTCTTTCCTTTTCCTATAGAGCATTCCAAGGAAGAATGGCTATGGGAGCCAGGAGGGCTGACTCAGACTCTTGGCCCCTGACTCTGAAGGCTTGAGTATATCATTTAACTTCTTTACTATAGATGAGAATAAAAAAAACAATACCTACCCTATATGTTTCATAAGATTGTAATGAAAATAATACATGTCAAAGATATGTTTTGCAAAGTGGCTGTATCAGATTTCTTTATTATATTTCTTTCAGTTAATTAAATTATCCTCTAAATTGAAGTTGTCATACAAGGTCTGTCTAGAAAGCACCCAGTCATATAATATGAAAAATAGAGACATTTATTGAAGAAGATACAAAATACATTGTACATAGGACAATGACACCTCAGTGCCCTTCAATGTAGGCACCTTGGGACCTCACACAGTTCTCCCAATTGCCATCAGCTACCCTGCCGTATTCTCCTGAATCTCATCAATGGTCTGAAATTTCTTTCCTTCCAAAAGTGATTTTAGTTTTGGGAAAAGCCAGAAATCACAGGGCACCAAGTCTTGGCTATAGGGGGACTGAGTCACCTGAGTGATTTGATGTTTCACAAAAAAACTGCACCAGATGCGATACATGAGCAGGTACATTGTGGTGATGAAGCTGCCAGTCACCAGTTGCCGGTAGCTGTGGCCTTCTGAATCATCTGAATAGATTTCATGGATGAATTTTCTAGTTAACACAAAATTTGATGCATATTCATTGCTCTACTTGTTCATTATTTTGAATACCACAGCCACACAGTATACATGCTCACTCAAAAGTGTTGACCGCTCCTGCTGACTAGTACAGTGAAGTTATCATTTTTCATGCATGCACATTCCAGTCCACTCTCCTTGGCTGCCAGGTTACATTGATATCACATAAACCATTCTCATTATATCAACAATGGTTGGCCTTTTTTTGGACAGACATCATATGTATGCCTTTCAAAGTGAGAGTAAAACAAAGAGCAAGCAGCAAAATGCACATGTTTTGCCATTTGGTCTTCATTTCTATTTGAGATTAACAATGTCTATATCTGTTTAAGAAATATTGAAATTACAGTAATTAGCAGAAATTACACTGTTGTATCTTTCAACACACAAAGGCACTAAGAGCTATCTCTCATTAGAAAAGATCCATAGTCTAATTCCAAACAAACATTTCCAAATAATTCATCTCCTACACAAGAAGAAGGCTAAATTCAAGGTCCATCATATATGGAACAAAATTCTTTATAGCACTCATATGAATATTTGAGAAAATCAAAATCAGGATAAAATGTATAAGATTGTGCATTGTATGAAACCTATGTACTATTATAATATGTTAATTGCCAAAACTCTGACATCTAAATTTCCAGTGTCACTACTTATTGTATTGCTTTGTTTATGTAATTTTGCTGTTCATCACTAAACATACCTCAAATATTTATTAAATAATAAAACTAGAATACATGATGAATATTCTGATGGAAGCATTTAGTTTTATAAAAACTCCTATGTGTCTGTTTAGTTACCAATTAATTGTCCAAGCCTAAACCAATTTCACAGTCAGAAGTCACTTTTTGGAAGTGATTACTTATGAATAAAGAAAACTCAGGATACCAAAATTTTATTGTACACTGGGAATCTCCTGTCAACCAAGACAATTGAACTCTTTAAGGAAAATAGCACAGGACAATCCCTTATTCTCCATCTTAATGAAATCCAGACTGCTCTCTCTCTTACATACAAGACCTATACAACTTAAACACATAAAAAATGAGATCATGGCTAAGTAAATCCAATCACTTTGCCCATCTTCACCACCAAAACCGATTTATATAATCCTTTCAGTAAATTAATTACAAGAAAACAATCCCCCATGCAACCTGCATGAAGCATACAAGGTCAGCTAGCTTTGGCTCAATAGCTAGGTCTATTTGGTATTTATAAAATAGATTTATCTGCTTTTTTTTATCAAATTAAGGCTGAAATTACACCATCTTGAATGTTCTGTGATTGTATTATTTTCCCTACCTCGTGGTGATTCTTGGCTAGCCATTCCTTAGCAGTGCCGAGGGCAATCACTGCAGCAGGCTCATTCGGAAAACCTAAGTGAAGAGCAGGATACAACAAATTTAAAAAAGAAGGAAGGAAAGAAGGAAAGAAGGAAAGAAAGAAAGAAAGAAAGAAAGAAAGAAAGAAAGAAAGAAAGAAAGAAAGAAAAGATGAAGGCAATACAGAAGTCAATCATCATATGATACTGGATTTTTCTCATTTAAATAGTATCACACCCCGGCTGGTATGGCTCAGTTAATTGAATGCCGGCCTGCAAACCAAAGGGTTGCCAGCTCCATTACCAGTCAGTGCACATGCCTGGGTCATGAGCCAGGTTCCCAGTAGGGGGCGCATGAGAGGCAACCACACATTGATGTTTCTCTCCCTCTCTTTCTCCTTCCCTTCCCCTCTCTCTAAAAAACAATTAAAAACTCATAAACAAAATAAAACTGTATTCAATTCAACCAATTGGTACTGTGGAAGGCAGGCCTTAGCAAAGTACACACAGATGTGAAACCTGTGGTCCTACAAACAAGGCGTTGTGATGGCTAGTCCTACGCCAATGTAAAGCTGAAAGCACTAAAAAATTTAATTGTCTCTTTAATTCTACAACAATATGAATTAAATATATATTTGCATTTGCTTCATTGTTTTCAAAATAATTTTCTTATAAAAGGTGCTCAAATTAAGTGTTTTTTAAATATATATTTTATTGATTATGCTATAACAGATGTCCCATTTTTTTCTCCCCTTTATTCCCCTCTGCCCTGCACCCCTCCTCCTACCAGCACTCCCCCACCTTAGTTCATATCCATAAGTCATACATATAAGTTCTCTGGCTTCTCCATTTTCCAAACTATTCTTAACCTCCCCCTGTGTATTTGGTACCTCCCATTTATGCTTCTTATTCCCTGTAACTTTTCCCCCACTCTCCCCTCTTCCCCTACCCACTGATAACCCTCTATGTGGTCTCCATTTCTGTGATTCTGTTCCTGTTCTAGTTGTTTGCTTAGCTTGTTTTTGTTTTTGTTTTACATTCAGTTATTGGTAGTTGTGAATTTGTTGTCATTTTATTGTTCATATTTTTTTGATCATCTTCTTTTTCTTAGATAAGTTCTTTTAACATCTCATATAATAAGGGCTTGGTGATGATGCACTCCTTTAACTTGGCCTTATCTGGGAAGTACTTTATCTGTCCTTCCATTGTAAATGATACCTTGGATGGATAGAGTAATCTTAGATGTAGGTCCTTGCCTCTCATGACTTCAAATTCCTCTTTCCAGACCCTACTTCCTGTAAGGTTTCTTTGGAGAAATCAGCTGATAGCCTTATGGGAACTCCTTTGTAGGTAACTGTCTCCTTTTTTCCTTTTGCCTTTGAGATTGTCTCCTTATCTTTAATCTTGGGTAACTTAATTATATGTCTTGGTGTGTGCTTCCTTGGGTCCAACTTCTTTGGGACTCTCTGAGCTTCCTGGACTTCCTGAAAGTCTATTTCCTTCACCAGATTGGGAGAGTTCTCCTTCATTATTTGTTTAAATAGATTCTGAATTTCTTGCTCTTCCTCTTCTCCTTCTGGCATCCCTATGATTCAGATGTTGGAACATTTAAAGTTGTCCCATAGATTCCTAAGCCTCTCCTCATTTTTTTGAATTCTTGTTTCTTCGGTTTGTTCTGGTTGAATGTTTATTTCTTTCTTCTGGTCCAAATTGTTGATTTGAGTCCTGGTTTCTTTCCTATTTCTGTTGGTTCCCTGTACATTTCCCTTTATTTCACTTTTCATATCCTTCACTTCTTTCTCTATTTTGCGACCATATTCAACCATTTCTGTGAGCACCCTGATCACCAGTGTTTTGAACTATGCATTTGATAGGTTGGCTATCTTGTCATCACTTAGTTCTATTTTTTGAGATTTGATCTATTCTTTAATTTGGGCCATATATATTTTTTTGTCTCCAAGCACCTGTTAGGTGGTTAGGGTAGAGCCTTAGGTATCCGCAAGGGCAAGGCAACCCATGTTGCTGCTTTGTGGCACTGTATGTGGAAGAGGGGTCCAAGAGGGAATAATGCTGCTTGCTCAGCTTTCTGGTGGCTTTCAGTCACTTCCCCCACTACCCACAAGCAAATTGGGCCCTTCTGATACTGATTACCAGGTGGGTGGGTTTGTGTACATTCTAGGACCCTGTGGCTCTCTTCAGTGAACTCTCCTATGAGGTTGGGATCTTCTCCCAGAATTGCAATCCCCACAGGTTTTTTCCTTTAGAGGTTTTGAGGCTTTATTTCCCTATGCTGGAACCCTGGGTTACACAGTCTGTCTTGCTCCCCAGTTTCCCCCCTGGTTTATCCACTTGCAAATGAGGGACTGCCTGGTCTACCACCCACCACCTCACCCTGTCCACCAGCTGCCACCTTAACACAAGTCCTCTCTACCCTGGCTGCCCATCTCTGCCCTTCCTACCAGTCTGGATGAATGTTTCTTTTTTTAACTCCGTGGTGGTTGGACTTCCATATGGTTTGATTCTCTGACAGTTCTGTTGTTTTTTGTTTTTAAGTTTGTTGCTGTCCTTCTTTTGGTTGTATGAGGAGGCAAAGTGTATCTACCTGTGCCTCCACCTTGGCCAGTAGTCCTCAAATTAAGGTTTATTATTCTCAGCTCATAAACTGAATAAAGATGACTCAGAATATGTACTGGTTGACCCAAGGTCACAAGGTCAACTATTAGTGAACTGACACGAGACAGGACAACTTGCCAAATAGCCACACCATTGTGAGCTATTATCAGAATTCAAAGGAGGTAATGCCTGCTTTATTTAGGGCTATTGGAAATGATGTTTCAGATTAAAATAACATGAACTGACCAGACTTTGTAGTATGGGTTTGGTTTAAGAAGAGTAGGAAGACTATGTCCCAGAGAGCATGAGCACATATCAGAATTTCAAAAACTCATCCACAATATCCATTTAGCTTACATAAACCAAACACATTCCTGAACTTGCAGAATCATCAGACATTCTGCCAACAGATGTAAAAGTACATGAAGGAAAACCTTATAAGTTATAGTTTATGAAGCAGAAAGAAGAAAAAATGGGATTGATTATTCTATTGAAAGTACTCTCTTTAAGTTCTTCACTGGTTTCCTAATCACCAAATTTCATATCCTTTCTGTTTTTTATAAACTTCTTGTAATGCTATTTATTCATATGTTATATATATTTATATACATAGAGTAAAGTGTACTAATCTTAAATACATATTTTAATATATTATGTAAGTATTACTATGTACTTATTTAATCGAAACATATATGAACATGAAGAACACTCCAGCACTACAGAAAGTTCTCACTTATCCCTTCCCAATCAATATTGCTACACCCCTGAAGTAAATTCTATTTTGACATTTATCACTTTTGATTAGTTGTATCTGTTTTTAAATTTCATGTAAATGGAATCATATGGTATATACTTTTATGTCTTTCTTTTTCACTCATTTTGATGTCTGTGAGATTTATCCATGTGCCCAAGCTTCCCTCAAGCACTGTTATATTACAGAGAGAATTGCTGTCATGTGAAAAATATATAAAAGTTCTTGAAACTATATAAATTCATCTATGACATTTGGGATTGTGGATTTGTTTTGAATTCTTTCATTCCATTTATTTTCCTTAAATGAAGGCTTCAAAATATAAAACCATTCAAATTTGAAAAACTTGTTAATTAATTAATCAATTAACTAATTCATCAAATTATTGAACCAGAAGAGTGTAAATACAAAGACACTTAAAGGGTAGTTGTCCTCTAAAGCCCAAAGCTTGGAGTAGGAAATTGACAAGAGGTAAGAGCAGTAAAGCCTGCCAAGTGCGTTAGAGATGTGGGGACACAGATGAGAGATTTGAGAGAGGAAGGGGAAGCTTTCTAGGAAACAATAAAATATTGGGGGAAGGGAACTATAAAATGGGGAGCAAAGGAGACACTGTCCTCAGAAGTAAGCTTATGAGCAGCAAGGAATTCATGGAAAAGATGAGGGAAAGTGAAGCGGGGAAGAAAGCATCTGGAGTACCTGTGGATAGCAAAGAAAAACAAAGAGGTGAGAATGGCTATTTGTGCTTAGTGGTTAAGCACAGGAGGCTTTTTCAATTCACCTTCCCCTGAGTTTAATACCTACATTTTTAATCACCTGAATACCTCCCCCAGGTGTGCTACAGAACCAGGAAAGTAACAACTTCTGCAAAAAAAACCACTTCCTAACTTCCCAGTTTCTGCCTATGATTTTAGTTCTCTACTAGTCACTACAGTATTATGACTGATTTCCCTGCCGGTGGCTGGTAACTCGGTCCCTCTGAATATTTTACACCACCTCTTCCTAACTTTTTCTTCTGATTGATCTCATTCAAGATCTGATCTGCCTCATCCTGACAACTGCAGTCAACTCCTAACTCTGCTCCTTTGGTCATCTCCCCTTCTTCAGTCTGTCTGGTACACCAACTGCAAGCGATTTTCCCTGAAGTGTAGTTACCACAAGCTTACATTAAACAATGGCAGCCTTTGCTGACTCTCCAGCTCATACAGAATAAACTTTCTTTTAGCTTGGCATTATATTATCCAAAAGACCTTTCTAGATTTACTCCTTAGTTTTCCTTGTTTGTTCTCCTTCCCTGAAAATTCTTCTTCAACTTTTTGATATGTTTAAGAAGTACTTAAATCATATAATTGTAGGGCTATATAAAGCTAATAAATTCTGTAATCACACTCAGTTGTAGTGGCCATTAACATTAACCTTTAGAAGATGTAATTCCACACAGGGAAATTATATAAGTTCTTATAGAACCACAGCAAGAATGGTCAGTTCTCAATTATTTGTGACCTCCTGGTCATTTCCCCACATTCATCAAAGCCTCTGGCATTTAGTTATGGTTTTCTCCACCTCAAAGCTGCCGTAATCCCTGGGTGATTTCAGTCCCAAAGAAATGACCCACCCAACACCTGCCCTGCCAGGTTCTTGGCCTGGTTATTTTCAACAATGACCTCCACTCTACCTCCTTCCCACATCACACCATGGACCTGCATGTAACATTTCCATTAAAAAATTACTAATTGAAGCATTACTCTCCCAAAACGTCTTCTCTCTTTCGTTTGTTTGGCTACTTTCCAACAAATGCCCTTTACAAGCATTTGAAGGCTACTCTGCACTCAAAACACTCCCAAAGTTGATGCTAACATTTGTCCCCGGAATGGCCTCTTTCCTATCTCTCTATGTTCACTCCATTCCTTATTGCTCTTTGATTTCACAACTCCAGTTCCACTGCCTTTCTTTCTGTCCTTTAAAAGTGGCATGTTTCCTTTTGCCTTCTTTCCAAAAGGCCTTGCCCATGTTGTTTCTCTTTCCTGAAAAGCCATTCCTGTTTTCTTTTCCTAATTAATTGTAACTTTTACTTGTCCTCTGCTCAGCCCTTCTCCAGAGAAGGCTTCCCTGACACTGATGACTCCCCATGTTGTGCTTTCTTTCACAGAAATTTATCACAGTTGCAAGTTTACATTTATGTATGTACATATTTCATTAATCATATAAATAGAAGTGAAAGCCCTAAGGAACAGATATTACACCTGTTTTTGCTTATCATTCTATCCCTAAAACATTGCTGGCACACAGAAGATGATAGATAAATATGTGTTGAATGAGTTAATGGATTGTAGATCCATTAATCCTTGCACTGATAACAGGAAAAGCTAAGTGCTGGGAGAATGTTTGTTTAGCCCCAGAGTATGGGGAGAGTGAAGGGATTCTGAGAAAATGTCCAAATGGAATGATATACCCTCACTATCCTATTTCATCCCTAAGGAAAAACTATTGAGAAGATGCATAAGATAAAACATAATTCCTGATCAGAAGATATGTTGTAATTAACTAAAAGGGGAGGGAAATATCAAGACAAATATTTCTGAAAATATGAGAGGGGACCCAAAAAACAAATTTATTTATAAAAATGTGTATTTATTCTTACATGTTTAAACTTCAATCACCTTCAAAGTACTCTTCATTTGATGCAATACACCTATCGAGACATTTTTTTCCACTGCTCAGAACAGTTTTTAAACTCATCAATTTTTATGTGTTTTAGTGCTTCTGCCATTTTTTTTCACCTCTTCCACACTGGCAAAACATTTCCTTTAAGGGTTTTTTTCATCCAGGGGAACAAACAAACATCTCACTTGGGGTGAGATGGTGTAAATAGGTAGGGTGGGGTACAGGGGGTCATACTGTTTTTGGTCAAAAACTGCTAAACACTCAGCTGCTATGTGGACAGGTGTGCTCATAAATCACCCATCATGAAATGAGCAAATGTTGAAAGAGTCTTAAAAAATGCACTGAAGCTGAATGCAGCCTCTCACAACACCAGCTGGTACACTGATACGGATGGGTTCCTGGAATACTCACCTAGTGGGGGAAGCCTGTACTACAAGGGGCCTGCCCTCCAGAAGATAATTTTGGTGTTTTGGAGTCCTCCTTGGGTATGCATATACCCACACAAGGAGGGTATATTCAGATACACAAGATAAACTATGATATTCAAAATAAAGAGCAACAGCACAATCCTTTGTCTGCTTAACTGGAAGGCACCAAGGATATAAGTAAAACCAATGACAAGACAAAGACAGGTTTTTGTCTTTGTCTCTTGATGTCTCTGAAGGCCTGCCTCAGGTCACAACTGTATTCTATTTACCAAGGGACTTTTGTTAGCAAAAGCCTAATGGCCACTCAGAGGGAAGGAAGCAGACACACTTCAGATGAAGTATTGAATTAGACAACATAGAAAATCTCTTCTGAGGATGAAGGTCAATGAGGCTGAAGAAAACAGTAATCCTTTAGGTCCAGGAGTACAGAGAGTTTTGTGTGTATGTGCATGTGCACCCAGATGTTTGTAGGATCTGTGCTTCTGCTGGCATTCCAAGCTTAGTTCCATATTGGTTAGGCTGGATTATTAAAATTAACTTGTATTGTAAGTATCAAAGTTGACCTATACAATGCATACATGATTTTTTCTTATTTACTGGTGTATTGTAATTGTTTCCTAAATTTGTACACACACATATGTACACATATCCATATATATGCATACATACATGTCACCATTACCAAAATCAATATAAAAACATTTTCAATGTCCCAGAAAACTCCATTGTCCCAAGTTAATATCTACCTCCTGAAGGAAATGTTATTCTCTCCTTCATTATCACAGGTTTAGTTTTGTCAGTTTTTACACTTCTTATTCACAGAGACACAATATGCACATTTTTGTGTATATTTTGTTCAACATTATGCCTGCATGATTTATCCATATTCTTACATAGAGCAAAAGCTCATTCATTTTCATTGCAGTGTTGTATTTCATCATATGAATATTCCAGTTTATTTATCCATTCTGGTGTTATGGACAGTTGGGTCAATTCCAGTTTGAAGCTATTATGAATAAAGCTGCCATGAACATTCTCACACATGTCATTTAATAGACATAAGCACTTACTTGTTTCCATTGAGATTGTAACCAGGAGCTGGAGCCACTGGTCCATAGGTTATGCAGATATTTAACACTAGTAGATTCTGCCAAGGCTTTCTGAAGTAGCTGCACAATTTAAACTCCCACCAGAAGTATATGAAAGTTTAAAATAATGCATTTATCTATTTAGTTTAGTTAACATATCAAGATGTACCTAATAATCTATTTCCTTGATGACATTTAAAGTCATTACAGATAGGTTTAGGCTAATCAATACTTTTTAGCGCTAGAAGCTCAGATGCATTTTATAACCTGACTGTTTTCTCCCTACACATCAGTGAGAAAACACCCAGAGAAAACAAATTTTGTCAACAGAACATAAAGAAAATTTAAACAAAAGAGGAAAAACTGAAACAGCAAGTTGAATTTGTAATGTTTTTCATCCATGGTACATCAAATAACTCATTAGACATTTTCCTTGAACTCAGTTATTGAGCAGATATTTCCTTCATTCAAATTGCAGAAAGAGCAATGGAGACTCACTGAAAATTCTGCCCAGCTACTGAACTCTTTGTCTATTGGAATTCTTGAAAATATTTTCAACACAATTAAGATTGAATCTGGTTTTGACCTTGCCACAAACAATTTTCCTCTCTAGATTTCTTTCTTCTTTTGCTATTGTTGATAATTCCTCATTATCTTTAATTTAGTTCATAGACTCTCACATATTTTTCTCCTGATATATAATTTAAACATCCTCTACTAAAAATCTAGCCTAGTTTACTAAAATAAAAATAGATGCAACTAACTGACAATAAAACTGCCATTTTTGGAGGCAGAAGCAATGTTTCAGCTTTTGTTTTAAACTTAAAATGAGTGTCTGCTTATAGCTATAGATTACTGTCATAAAGAGACATATGGTAATAACTTAAATCAATTACTTCAAAGAAAGTCATACCATAAAAATGTCATATTAAACATAATACCAGGTATAATTAAGCCATGGTTTAAAATGTTAACTCCACCTATTTGTTACAGTCTACCTAGGGCCTCCCTCTCTTGCTTTTTCCCACAACATCTCCTTCCAGCCAGTTACCATGAGTCACCTCTGCTTTAACTATGGATGCCTTTCTAACAGTTGTAAAGAAAAAAAAGCAAGATTGCAATTTAAGAAAAAAAAGCAAGAGAGCAACGTCCAAACAAAGCTCCCAAATGTAGATACTATTATTTACGCACTTAATCACTTTATTTTCAGCTTCACAATTCCTTCTGCAGTGCTTTTCACATCAAAGCTTGTGTAGCCCATCCTCTCACCCCACCCTTCAGTGTGCTTGGCTCAAAGCTGTGATAAAGCACCAGCCATTGTATGGAACCCCAGACCCCATGCACACTGCAAGTTATCGAATACCAATCAGCCTTCACTTGACTATAAGCACCGGACTGGTACTGAATTGCTATAAATATCCAGGAGTTAGAAGCAAAAATAAAAAAATCAAACTCCCTTGAACTCTGCACATTAAGTTCAGGTCTACTTTGGAGCCCTCCCTCCCCATTAGGTCTTTAATGTGGAAATATGCTGCTGCTCTTATTTTCTATTTACACCAGAATACAGTAAAATAAAAATGTTATGCTGTTACAAAATTTGAGGTTTTCAGCATTAATGAAAAGCCCCGGCTGTTCTAAAAGGATGTATCACTGGATTTATTGAAAAATTAACATCAGCTGAACTGGGATCATCAACATTGACTATTATGCAAAAGTACACTTTGCTTAACTTTTTTAGACTATAATTATGGTACAATATTTTTCTATTGTAGCATAGAAGTTCTGGTGTGAGGACCAAAGGGACATGAAACAGTACACTTTACAAGCTAAGGTGAAAGAGAATACAGTGTAAGATGAGTTGTGTTTTCTTCAGACCATTCCTCACCAATCTGACCTGAACACACACACACATGCACACTCACACACACACACACTTCTGATCCTGTTGGTGGGGAAGCAATAAAGTTTGAGGTTCTCTGGTGGGCATGAAGAAGTATAGGGCATGAGTTTATTTATTTTCAAATTTCAAGACAGCTTTGCCAACCTTTTCCCTTGGGCCTCCTTCCAACTTCCAACACATAAAAGCAATTCTGATAGCATGATGAAGTCAAAATGCTTGAGAGAAATGATCTGAAGGAGTGTCACCATTAAGCAATTGCTACAGCAGCCACTCAGATAGCCCTGGCTAAAGGCTGAGTTTCACAGAAGATAAAACAGGTGAAGTAATGAGAGTGATACTGGTCCATTATCACAGTGAGCATGGCTGCGAGATGGTAAGAAGGACATTGCTGGCTTCCCTCGGAGAGCAAAAGGTGCCACAGTCAGATAAGACAAGGTGTCTACAGCCTGTCATTAAAATGGTGGAGTTTAAAAGGAAAAAGCATGTTTTGTTTTATATATAATATATCACATTAATAAATGAATAATCATAGCAGATACTGGCCATGCCCTACATATACACCCTTGGCATGTGCCATCCTTGTTTACTGGTTTGACTTACAACCTCTAGCACCCAAGGCCTTTGTAAATCAGCACTCATTCTGGCATCCAGAACTACCTCAGACTACCTGTGGGGCAGGTCCAAGGTGTCTGGGAACCAAGGCTACCATTTCCATTCTTCAACCTTCAACCCAAGATTAATGAGAAATGGTGGATAAATGTCCCAGCTCACTCACCTCTTGATTGGAATAGTGCTGAGGTTAGTGCTTCACTGAGTGGCCCAGAGTTGACCAATGGGATTACTCTCTAGGTATTCACAGTAGCAAATTGCTCAATAATGCACTCTTCCACCCTGGCTGGTATGGCTCAGAGGACTGAGTGCTGGCCTATGAACCCAAGGATCGCTTGTTCAATTCCTAGTCAGGGCACATGCCTGTGTTGTGGGCCAGGCCCCCAGTTGGAGGAGCATGATGGGTAACCACACATTGATGATTCTCTCTCTCTTTTTCTCCTTCCCTTCCCCTCCCTCTATAAATAAATAAATAAATAAATAAATAAATAAATAAATAGGGAAGCAGTAGCCCACACATTGGAAGCAATGCAAAAGTGAAGAACTTAAAGATGCCAGTGAGGTGAGGAGAGGTGCTGTAGAGTAGGTGGAAGTGGTGAACACCAGGATACCCACTGGAAGAAGAAAACCAACAATAAAGGAACCACCAGGAGATAACAACAGAAGAACGTGAAGGAGGGAGTGGGGACCACACAAACTTCAATCCAGGACCTATCTGGAAATACAAATAAATAATGGAGAAACTACCCAGTACAAACAACTGAACAAGAACAAGAGAGAATCCTCAAAACCTGTACACTCAAAAGAACCAGATTCAACACAGTCTGCCCTCACCAGCAGAACAAAATACAAGAGGTGGTGGACAAAGTGATACTCAGTTAACCAGCTGGTGGGAAGGACCCACCAAAGAGAGACCCAATAAAAACCAAACCCAAAGACAAACACAGAGCCAACTTAAATGACAGCCAAAGACCAAAGACTGCTTGAGCTTGGGAGATCAAGCAGACTGCACCACTGAATCTCACAGGTATTTCACCACAGAAGTTCACACCATAAACCCAGTGAGCCAGAACAGGTACATTTAAAAAGCTGAGGCTAACAAGAAGAGTCTCACAAACAATGGGAAGACAAAGAAACAATCCCCAAATGAAAAGAAAGGAGGAAGCCTCAGAAAGAATGCTAAATGAAATAGAGGCAACTCAACTATCAGATGTTCAGTTCAAAGCAATGGTTATCAGGAAGCTCAATGAGCTCACAATGAGCTACCAGAAACTACAGGGAAGCTACAAGGAACTCACTACAAACTATATCATCATGAAAAAGGAAATAGAAACTATCAACAAGGGCCAAGAGGAAATGAAGAATACAATTTCTGAACTGAAGAACACAGTAGAAAGAATCAAAAGCAGGCTTGATGAAGTGGAAGATTGGATCAGGGAGTTGGAGGACAAAGTAGAAAAAACACCCAGAAAGAACAAGAAAAGAAAAAGAGGCCCAGAAAGAATGAAGAGGGATTAAGAGAAATGCAAGACAATATGAAATGTAATGATATCCATATAATAGGGATACCAGAAGGAGAAGAAGAGCAAGAGATAGAAAACCTATTTGAAAAAGTAATGATGGAAAAATTCCCTAATTTTATGAGAGAAAAAGTCACACAAATCCAGGAAACACAGAGAGTCCCAATCAAGAGAATACAAAGAGGCCCACTTCAAGACACATCATAATTAAAATGGCAAAATTCCAACACAGAGAATCTTAAAGGCAGCAAGGGAGAAACAGGAAGTAACACACAAGGGAGCCCCAATACAGTTAACAGCTGACTTCTCAATGGAAACGCTCCAAGCCAGAAGAGAATGGCAAGAAATATTCCAAGTAATGAGAACTAGAGGCCTGCAAGCAAGGCTACTTTATCCAGCAAGGCTATCAATCAAGATAGAACACCAAATAAGGTGCTTCCCAGAAAAAAAGAAGTCTAAAACAATACAGCTCCACTAAAGCAGCTCCGCAAGAGATGCTAAGGGAACTGCTTTAACAAAAGGAAGGAAAAGAGAGAGAGAGAGAGAGAAAGCAACACAGGTACAAAAATGGCAATGAATAAGCACCTATCAATGATAACCTTAAACGTAAATGGATCAAATGCTTCAATCAAAAGACATAGAATAGCTGAATGGATAAGAAAGCATGACCCACACATATGCTGCCCACAAGAGACCTACCTATCTCAGGACAAAAGACCTACACACACTCAAAGTGAAGGGCTGGGAACAAAATTCCAAGCAGTCAGGAAAAAAAAAAAAAAGCCGGGGTAGCAATACTCATATCAGACAAAATAGACTTCAAAAAAGGAACCATAAAGAGAGATCCAGATGGTCACTTCATAATACTCAAAGGAAGAACCCATCAAGAAGACATAAATATTGTAAATCTATATGCACCCAGCATAGGAGCACCTAAACACATAAAGAAAATCTTAGAGGACTTCAGGAAAGATACTGACAGCAACACAATTATAGTAGAGGATTTTAACACCCCACTGTCAAAAATGGACAGATCTTCCAAACAAAATATTAACAAAGATATTGTGGCATTGAAGGACACTCTAGATGAAATGGACTTAACTGATATATATAGAGCCCTTCATCCCAAAGAAGTTAAATACACATTATTTTCAAATGCACATGGAACATTTTCAAAGATAAACAACATGATAGGACACAAAACAAACCTCAACAAATTCAAGAAAATTGAAATCATACCAAGCATTTTCTCCAACAACAAGGGACTGAAACTAGAAACCAACCCCAAGGGGAAAAACCCAAAACACTCAAAATCATGGAGACTGAATAGCATGCTCCTAAACAATGAAATTAGGGAAGAAATCAAAAAGTTTCCAGAAACAAACGAAAATGAACTCATAACAACCCAAAACTTATGGGAAACAGCAAAGGCAGTCCTGAGAGGGAAGTTCATAGCAATACAGGCCTACCAAAAAAAAAAAAAAAAAAAGATAGAAACATTTCAAACAAACAACCTAACCCTATGCCTACAGGAAGTTGAGGGACAATAACGAAGACTGCCCAGAACAAGTAGAAAGAAGGAAATAACCAAGATCAGAGCAGAATTAAATGACATAGAGACTAAAAGCACAATTCTAAGGATCAATGAATCCAAGAGTTGGTTCTTTGAAAAGATAAACAAAATTGATAAGCCTTTAAGCAGGCTCATGAAGAAAAAAAGAGAGAAGACCCAAATAAACACAATCAGAAATGAAAGAGGAGAGATTACAACTGACACCACAGAAATACAAAGGATTGTAAGAAATTACTATGAAGAACTGTATGCCAAAAAATTTGAAAACCTAGGTGAAATGGACAAGTTTCTAGAAAAATGCAACCTTCCAAAACTCAGTGAAGAAGAGGCAGAAAGCCTGAACAGACCAATAACACCAAATGAAATTGAAGCAGTAATCAAAAAACTCCCAATATACAAAAGCTCTGGACCAGATGGTTTCACAAGACAATTCTACAAAGCATTTAAGGAAGAGCTAACCCCTATCCTTCACAGACTATTCCAAAAAATCCAAAATGAAGGGAGACTCCCAAACTCTTTCTATGAAGCCAGCATCATCCTAATCCCAAAACCAGATAAAGACACAACAGAGAAAGAAAACTTCAGGCCAATATCGCTGATGAACATAGACACCAAAATCCTCCACAAAATATTGGCCAACTGCATCCAACAATACATTAAAAAGATCATACACCACGACCAAGTGGGATTCATCCTCGGGATGCAAGGATGGTTCAATATTCACAAAGCAGTAAATGTAATACATCACATAAACAAAAGCAAAGACAAAAATCACATGACCATATCAATAGATGCAGAGAAAGCATTTGCACCCATTTATGATAAAAACACTCACCAAAGTGGGAATAGAGGGAGCATTCCTCAACATAATAAAGGCCATATATGAGAGACCCACAGCCAACATCATACTCAATGGGCAAAAAGTAAAATCTTTTCCACTAAGATCAGGAACAAGACAAGGTTGTCCACTTTCACCACTTCTATTCAGCATACTATTGGAAGTCTTAGTCACAGCAATTAAACAAGAAAGGGAAATAAAAGGCATCCAAATTGGAAAGGAGGAAACAAAACTATCACTATTTGCAGATGACATGATAGTGTACATAGAAAATCCTATAGACTAGGCCAAAAAGCTGCTCGAACTAATAAATGAATTTGGTAAAACAGCAGGATACAAAGTCAATATCCAGAAATCAAAGGCATTTTTGTATTCCAACAATGAAAGAGCAGAAGCAGAAATCAAGAAAAAAATCCCATTCAATATAGCGAAAAGAAAAATAAAATACCTAGGAATAAACCTAACCAAGGAGGTAAAAGACCTGTATGCAGAAAACTATACAACACTGAAGAAAGAAGTCAAGGGAGACACAAACAAATGGAAGCATATACCATGTTCATGGATTAGAAGAATTAACATCATCAAAATGTCCATACTACCCAAAGCAATTTACAGATTCAATGCAATACCTATTGAAGTACCAATGGCATATTTCACAGGCATAGAACAAACACTTCCAAAATTTATATGGAACCATAAATGACCCCGAATAGCTGCAGCAATTTTGAGAAAGATGAGCAAAGTAGGAGGGATCACAATACCCACTGTATTACAATACCTGCTGTTTTGTAATACCAAACTGTATTACAAGGCCACTGTAATCAAAACACCCTGGTACTGGCATAAAAACAGGCACATGGAACAGTAGAACAGAACACAGAGCCCCCAAAGAAATCAAAGTCTCTACAATCAATTAATATTCAACAAAGGGGGCAGCAACATAAAATGGAGTAAAAATAGCCTTTTCAACAAATGGGGTTGGGAGAACTGGACAGCTGCATGCAAAAAAAAAAAAAAGATGAAACTTGAGCACCAACTTACACCATACACAAAAATAAATTCAAGGTCGATAAAAGATTTGAATATAAGTCATGACACCATTAAAGTCCCAGAGAAGAATATAGGCAGGAAAATCTCAGATATATCACACAGTAACATTTTTACTGATAGGTCCCCTACAGCAAGGGACATAAAGGAAAGAATAAACAAATGGGATCTCATCAAAATAAAAAACTTCTGCACAGCTAAAGAAAACAGTATTAAAATAAAAAGAGAACCAACTGTATGGAAAAACATATTTGCCAATGATATCTCAGACAATAGTTTAATCTCCAAAATATATAAAGAACTTACACAACTCCACTACGAAGACAAGCAACCCAATTAAAAAATGGGCAAAAGATCTGAATAGACACTTCTCCAAGGAGGACAGAGGGTCCAGAGACACATGAAAAGATGCTCCATATCGCTAGCTATCAAAGAGATGCAAATTAAAACCACAATGAGATACCACTTCACACCAGTCAGTATGGGCAACATAAACAAAGCAACAAACGACAAGTGTTGGAGAGGCTGTGGAGAAAAGGGGACCCTAGTGCACTCTTGGTGGGATTGCAGAATGGTACAACCACTATGGAAAACAGTATGGAATTTTCTTAGAAAATTAAAAATGGACCTACCTTTTGACCCAGTTATTCCACTGCTAGGATTATATCCTAAGAACACTGAAACACCAATTCAAAAGAACCTATGCACCCCAATATTCATAGCAGCACAGTTTACAATCGCTAAGTATTGGAAGCAACATAGGTGCCCATCAGTAAATGAATGGATCAAAAAACTATGGCACATTTACACAATGGAATTCTATGCATCAGAAAGAAAGAAGGAGCTCCTACTCTTTGCAATAGCCTGGATGGAACTGTAAAGCATAATGCTGAGCGAAATAAGTCAGGTGGTAAAAGAAAAATACTATATGATCTCACATTTAACAGGAACCTATACAACAAAACAAACAAGCAAAATATAACCAAAGATGCTGAAATAGAGAACAGGGTCACAGTGACCAGAGGTGGGGGGGGGAATTTCAGGGGAAAAGGGGAAGGGCTTACAGGAACAAGTATAAAGAACACATGGACATAACTGGGCAGGGGGTAGAAATGAGAGGGAGGTGGGGAGGGCTGGGGTGGTGGCTGGGATGGGAGTAAAAGACAGAAAACTGTACTTGAACAACAATTAAAATTAAAAATAAATAAATAAAAATAAATATAATCTTTTTAAAGTTTTAAAAAGATAATGTACTCTTTCTTGGCTTTCTTTTCCTGTCTCTCTTCCTAAAGTCATCTTCCAAATTAAATGCTTGCTTGCAAACCCTTGCTTCTGAATCTGCTTTTGGGTGAGGCCAAACTATGAGAGCAATCAACATATATTCATGAACTTGAGAAAATCATGTCATGTCTTATGTTGACAGTACTCTTCTATTGACAATTGTAATGTCTGGCACAAAACAGTAGAGAAATGTTTTAGAAATTACTTAGTGACATGGGAAAAAGAGTTGAGGAACTCACTGGTTGTCAACATGGAAGCACAATAATATTTTACTTTTGGGTCATAAAGATTAGGCTCACACTGGCATATAAGGCTGTTTTCATTAGACAGGAATCTTGAAACAATAAGAAATTGTTATTCTTGTTGCTGGTGGTGCTATGGCTATTATTAACATTTATTGAGCAATTACTATGCATAGGTTACTGCTTAGCATTCACAGGTATTATCTTATTTAATATCCACAATAAGTCCATGAAATTAAGAAGGGAGAAGAATAATGAGGATGAGTTGGTTGGTTTGTAAATAGACAGAGACTTTAGTGTGTTGAGGGAGTTGTTGGTAAAAGAGGATTAATTTGGATTTGCATGAAATACTGCCAAGAGGTGTGCCAAGTATAGTCTGGTTGTATTATGCAAACTTTAGTGATAGTAAACTCAGTATCACTTACTAATGTGGTTTGGACAGGCATCTACTTGAAGAAGAAGCCATGATACTGCATGTGGCCATGGATGGCCATGGGACAGGAACCTTGGCTGTCCTTAGAAGCCCTGCGACCTCTGGCTTCCACATAAAATAACTCAAATCCTCAATACTCCCTTCAAGATGTATATATAACCTTTTTCATTTTGCAGAAAAGGACAAAAGACTCTGGGAGAACTCAAGCAAAAGGTAGAGACAGTACCAAAGCCTGGGTCTGCCTAACTTCCCTCCATCCATGCCCTCCCCAGTGCCTGGATGGAACATACCCTAACCCTTCTTCTTCAGAGACACCAGCCTGGTGCAACCGTGTCTCAAACTCCAAAGGAAGGGAATCAAAGTGGATGCCCTATGGTCAGAAAGTGTGTTTCAGAGTGCCGAGCTCAACACCTCCTGCATGGCCACATCCATTAGACCTGCCACAAGTCTTCATTGCAGAGTACGGGTGGACTAAAGGAGTCCCTTGGGAACATAGAAAAGCTGGTGGTTCTTATAGTACCATTACAGACATCATCCCTTTTCCAAGTTGGATACATTCCAGGATCCCCAATGGATGCCTGAAACTGCAGTTAGTGCCAAACCCTATATGTTTATACTTTGTTATTTTCCTATACATACATACCTATGATAAATTTTAATTTATAAATTAGGCACAGTAAGAGATTAACAACAACCATAATAAAATAAAACAATCATGACAATATACTACAATAAAAGTTAGGTGAATGTGGTCTCCCTTCTCTCTCAAAATATCTAGAATTTTCCAATTAATATTTTCAGAATGTAGTTGGCTGTAAGTAACCATGGAAAGTGAAACTGTGGATAAGAAGTGGCTACTGCAACTCTTCAACATTTAAGTATAATATTTTGAAAATAACTGGTGCTGTAAATTGGAACTTCACTGGCTTACAACAGGACTTCTAGACCATCCCACCATTCCCCATGGTCCTGCCTTACCCCTTTCTTTGTTATTCAACCTAGCACTGATTTTTCTGGCAGGGACTCTGGGGTTACTCATAATATGAAAAAAGGGAAATTCTGTACTTCTTACCATTGTGATCTCTTCACATCCATTCTTTTATTTTACCTGACATTATGTGTGCCATAGCAAATGATATCTTATAAATTCTACTATATTCAGTTACTTTTGCTTTCACCAACAAGGGGAAATTCAAAAAACCCTGGATTATCTTCTGGAAGGGGTGGTCCCTTGTGTGAGGAGTGTTCAGCAATTTTTGACTAAAAACGGCATGACCCCAGTGCCCCACCTTCCCTATTCACCCCATCTCACCCCTAGTGACTTTTTGTTTGTTTGTTTTGCTGGATGAAAAAAACCCTCAAAAAGAAATATTTTGCCAGCGTGTAAGAGATGAAGCAAAAAATGGCAGAAGCACTAAAAGGCATCAAAATTGAGTTCAGAAACTGTTCTGAACAGTGGAAAAAGTGTCTCAATAGGTGTATTTCATCAAGTGCAATACTTTGGAGGTGACTGAAATCTAAACATGTAAGAATAAACACACTATTTTTTATAAATAAATTCCATTTTTTCCCAAAATTGTGAAATATGAAGCTTTCAAGTTGTCTTTCCTCTGCTCTGCACAGCAGGTATTAATGAGCAGCAGTTTTATAGTTCACAAGGCTATAATATATGCAAGCTTCATCAGCTTCTCAAACTATAAGCTCCAGTGTCTATTTCTGAGGGTATTTTTAAAATCATCTTTTGCTTAAGGAATCATAATAATGACCTAAGAAATGGCTCATGACACAAATTCTGCCTTATGCAAGCTGTTCTTATTACCCATGAATAACTCTCATGACAGAAGTTGGAAAAAAAAAACCCTCATATAATCACTTAGAATAGTATTTTTCTGTTTTTAAAAAAAAATTTATTGTTGTTCAAGTACAGTTGTCTTCATTTTCTCCCCATCACTTCCCCCCACCACCCCAGCCATCCCCACTTCCTGCTCTTGATCCCACCCCCTTTGGTTTTGTCCACGTGTCCTTTATATATGTTCCTGAAAATCCTTCCCCCTTCTTCCCCCTATTATTCCTTCCCCTCTCCCTTCTGATCACTGTCAACCTGTTGTCAATTTCAATGTCTTTGGCTATACTTTGCTTGCTTGTTTGTTTTGTTGATTAGGTTCCCATTAATGGTGAGATTATATGGTACTTGTCTTTCACTTCCTGGCTTATTTCACTTACCATAATACTCTCTAGTTCCATCCATGCTGTCCCAAAGGGTAGGAGCTCCTTCATTCTTTCTGCTGCATAGTACAGAATAGTCATTTTCTAAGATTCTTTTTTTTCCCTCCAATTTCCCCACAGGGATAATCAAGGGAATTCATTTAGGACATCACATTTAAGTAGAAAAGATGTATATTGGGATCTATCTAGAGATGAAAATTCAGTTTCTATTTTGTGAACTGGTGGCATTCTATGGTACATGGACCTAGTAGCCAGAGATCTTTCTAAACACCAGCACATCATGTCACATCCATTCTAGGAGACTCCAGGGGCTTCTCCCACACTTTGACTTTTGAACAAAGTCCAAGCTCCTCACTTTGTCTTGCAGAACACTTTTGCTGTTCTTCTTACAATCTGAAATAATATCAATTCCACCTGCTTGGTTACCCTAAATCTACCCCACTGGAATATAAGCTACATGAGACAGAGCCCTTGTCTATCTTATTGTCCTTTCTACCTTCAGTGCTGAAAACAAAGTGGTGTTCAGTAAAGTGTCACGTCATACTTGGGAACATGGGAACAGGTCACATTTGGGAACACTGGAGGGCTAGAAAGGAACTTATTCTCTGCTGCTCTCTGGTGCCTGTCAGCCAAGACCCTCATGCATGGGATTAACCTAGCATGGCCTAGAAGAATAAGAGCTGGGTTCCCTTGGGTTAAGTCTGACAAATACCATTTTGGTTTCTATTGCCCTCAAGCTGAGAGAGAGTACAACATCTCTTTCAGGGACACATTAGC
This sequence comes from Anoura caudifer, assembly GCA_004027475.1. Taxonomy (NCBI): domain Eukaryota; kingdom Metazoa; phylum Chordata; class Mammalia; order Chiroptera; family Phyllostomidae; genus Anoura; species Anoura caudifer. The sequence continues at coordinate 32,622 of PVKU01010144.1, forward strand.
ATAGAGGGTGGGTCTCTCAGCTTCAACTGTCACTGACATGCAAGAATGGAATCATTTATTTCTATGCTTCTATGCTCCCACCTACACAACAGTTGCAAAATTTTCCTAAAGGAGCCACACTGAACTTTGCCTTCACAGCTCCCAGCAGCATTTACCTTGAGCAGCAGGATATGGAAGAAGATGAGTTACTGGCTTTTAGTCTTCAATGATTTTTCAAATTCTCCAGAACACTGAGTTTCAGAGCTGTCCTCATAGTTCCAGGAATTGTTCTGAAAAGCTTCTCAGTGACCAAGTCCTTCTTTGATGAACCTCAGTGTGGATAACCTCTCCTTTTTATGTTTGAAATGTTAAGATAGACTTCAGCTGCAACATTCTGAGGTCTATCTGAAGTAGGCTCTTGATTTTTGCATGTGTAGTTATACTAAATAGGGCTGGATCAGTTGTGAGAACTCTGCTTTGTGCTTTGATAGAGTTTATTTACAATGGTGCCACAATTTTGCTGATTGAGAAAGAGATTAATGCATTCTTAGGGACTAATGATGAAAAATAATGCATTATTTGACATAATTTTTGTGATAAAATACATTATTTGATATAATTAAAGCCCACTAGAGGACATCATCCTGAAAATCATTTTCAAAGACATTTAAAAAAATAAGTAAAAAGTTCTGAAAATTTCTGTACTAAGACAGAGGTCATACTTTCAAATTTAACAACACCATTTATTGAATAAACTGTCTTTAGTCGCATTGTATGGGCTTGTTTCCTTTGTTGACTATTAATTGACTATAAAGGTGTGGGTTTATTTCTGAGCTCTATTCCATTCCATTGACCTATATATGTGTCTGTTTTTATGCTGTTACCATGCTGTTTTGATTACTTTGGCCTTATAGTACAGCTTGATATTAGGTAGTGTGATTCATCCAATTTTCTTCTTTCTCAGGATCGCTGTCATTATGCAGGGCCTTCCGTGGTTCCATATAAATTTTTGAAACATTTGTCCTAGTTCTGTGAAATGTGTCATTGGAATCTTGATAGGAATTGCATTGAATCTATAGACTGCTTTGGGCAGTATTGGCATTTTAATGATGTTAATTCTTCCAATCCATGAACATGATATGTTCTCCCATTTATCTATATCTTCTTCAATTTATTTTTTCAGTGTCTTATAATTTTCTGAATAGAGGTCTTAACATCCTCAAAAAATTAAAAATGTATCTGCCTTTTGACCTAGCATTCCCACTTCTGAGAATTTATCCAAAGAAACCCAAAACACTAATTCAAAAAAATATAAGCACCCATATATTCATTGCAGCATTATTTAAAATCTCCAATATATCGAAGCAGCCCAAGTGTCCATCAGTGGGTGAGTGGATAAAAGAACTATGGAACATCTACATGATGGAATACTACTTGGCCATAAAAAGAAAAAAGTATTTTGCTACAGCATGGGTAGATATGGAGAACATTATACCGAGAAAAATAAGCCAGTCAGAGGAAGACAAATACCACAGGATTTCACTCATACATGGGATCTAATGAGCAAACTGAACCAACAAGCAAAATAGAGACAGATTCATAGTTGGAGAGCAGAGTAACACCTATGATGGGGTGGGGGAGTTTAGGGGATAGAGGGATGAAGGAAAAAGTTAAAAGGACTCATGGACATGGACAACAGTGCAGTGATTGCAGGGGGTAGGGAGTGTAAGCAGGCTTAATGACAATGGAAAAAGGCAATTAAAAAAAAGATTGGAAATAAAAAGTTACACATGGATTTTGGACTGCATGGGGGTTGGTCCCCTGAGTACCCACCTTATTCAAGGATCACAGGTATTTACCTAATTTACTTAAAGATGTAAGAAAGGGGAAAGATGGAAGGAAAGCCTGAAGGTACAAGAATGTTATTCAGCATATGAAGCCTGGAAACCCAGCTGGGAGCTCCAGACTCTTGGAAATGCCCAGAGTAGCAACTTCAAGTGAGGTGGCTACAGTCATCTGGAGCAAGTATGATCTCACTGTTTACCCCAAGAACCTGGAGATAGATTTATATTATCTATTTTTTTTTTCACAGAATCCCTTCCTGATACTAGAAAATACAATAGATGAGTAGATTTTTACAAAGCAATCTCATTTATGCCTAAACATTTAAATGAACAGTCCCCAATTTGCTATACTCTAAATTGTCAACCTCCAAAACAAGCTTTCCGGTTAGAACCCCCAAAATGGCTACATTTTGGATTTCACAACATCCTAACAATATAAATATATTTTTATTTTTAATTACATTTTATCATTTATGCAACTACAGTTGCATATTTCTTTAAAGAATCTAAAATTAATTTTGAGTTCTCTGAAAAATTGCCTCTGTTTCACTGCATATATGATCTTTTACTATTCTATGTAGAATATCCTTTTCACTTCAGTTTTTAGATTTCTAAGTTTTACCTACACATAAGATATTGCTTCTGAAAATGCCTGGAGAGGTGTAATTGGAAATGATGCATGTGCCATTTCCCTCAAACAGACAGAACCTGGCTCATTCCTGTTAACCACAGTGAGGCACTTGGGGGATAGTCGGTGTTTGAGAAATGATAAAAGAATAAAGAGACCAAATAAGCCACAGAATTATGAAGCAGGAAAACTGCATTTTAAATTACAAATTTCCCACAATGCTCATCATTGTTAGTCTTAATTATGAATGACAGTATTTCACAAACCATGAGCTCTCGACTAACTTTGTGGTAGAATAATGAAACCCTAGAAGGTATTTCTCATCAAAAATTGATTTGTTCTATTGCTTAAGCTGCAATAAGTGGACATGAGATAGCATGAAGTTGTCTTGGGTCATGAGAACTTTCTGGGACCAGAAAAGTTAGGATGCACTTTTTGTGGGAATAAATATCCATTTAAACAAACAAGTGTTAAAGATCTATTTTGATTGATCTCTTTAGCAAGTTGGAGCTTTTGTGTACTCTCAAAAGTATTCCTGAGAGAAAAATAAAGTACGTATTTTACTGTATCTCACTTATATAACACCTGACATTTTTCTTCTTAAAAAGTAGAATGACCTTCTGGCATGTAAGGAGTTCAGAGGCCATTACTTCCTCTTAAAACTAAAAAACTGACCAACCTGAAAAAAAATTAATAACTCTTCTTAGATCCCTCAGAGAAGTGGGATCTCAAAGCACACCATTGTCCTTCCAAACTGGGCAGACAGACAGACAAGTAAATACAGAGAATCACAATTTCTTAGAGAAAATCCCCTGAGCAGAAACATCCACAGGAACCAGTACCAAGGTAGAAAAACCTAAACTGTAATTGAGGAACTGTTGGAGCTTGGAGCAGACAAGTCTGAGAGTTGAAAACTCCAGAGTGGCTTAGTTGTATGGTGGCCCCCTGACACTTTCACATATTTTACCTCCAAGAACTTAACCAGGTTTTCACAGTGAGTATAAAGAAAAATCAGTTGTGGGCCCACCCACAAGCCATGTCTAGTGACCTTTCCGCACAAATGGCCTCTCTTGGCTCATACTTTGGACATTCCTAAAATCTCTCAAACAAGCAGCATCTGTATACCTATTACCTCTCACTTAGCAGTCTTAGGCCTGGCACTAGTGGCAGTCAGACTCAGTTCACAGCTTGGCCTCTCCTGGGCAACTACAGGCCCAGCACAAATAGTAGCCATCTGCAGACCACTCTGTAGCTCATTCAGGGTAGACCTGGGCAGGGCATGGGCAGTAGAGGACCCAGAGCCAACACACCTGGATCACACTGTATTACAACCCAACCACCTCCATGAGTGACACACTCAAGGAGCAGACACATTGGGCACCAAAGCCCCACTGAAGCTCCATAGGGTCAACTCCTGTACAGCAGCTCCTCCACTGTAGTCATAGCCATTCCTTGCAGCTGATCAGCCCAGAGGTCAATCCCTCCCAGTTATCTGCCAATAGCAATTAAAACTCAACTACAACAGGGCAGTGCACACAGCCCACAGAGAAGGTGCACCTGGATGACAGGGAGGCTATGCCACTGGGACCTACAGGACACCTACTACATAAGGCCACTCTACAAAGTCCAAGAAACGTAGAAACTATACTTAATACATAGTAGCAAACACAAGGAAGCAGTCAAAATGAGGAGACAAAGAAACAGGTCCTAAATGAAAGAACAGGAGAAATCTTCAGAAAAAGAACCAAATGAAATGGAGGCAAACAAAATATACAGAGTTCAAAATATGGTTATGAGGATGCTCAAGGAACTTAGTAAAAACTTCAACAGTGTAAAAGGGACATAGAAATTGAAAAACAAACAAACAAACAAACAAACCAGAAATGAAAGATACACTAACTGGAATGAAGAATACATTTCAGGGAATCAACTGTAAAGTAGATGAAGCAGAGACTCAAATTGGCAATTTTGAATATAAGGAAGCAGAAAACAATCAGAACATCAAAAGTAACATAAATAAATAAATAAAGTGTAAGAAGCCTCTGAGACACTTCAAGCATACCAATATTTGTGTCATGGGGGTGTTGGAAGGGAAGAGAGAGAGCAAGAAATTGAAAACCTATTTTAAAAAATGATAACAGAAAACTGCCCTAACTTGGTGAAGGAAATAGACATAAAAGTCAGTGATGCTCAGAGAGTACCAAATAAGAGGAACCCAAAGAAACCCACAACAAGACACATCATAATTAAAATGCCAAAAATTAATGACAAACAGAGAATCTTAAAAGCAGGACAAGAAAAGCAGTTATTTACCTATATGGGGACTCCATAAGACCGTTAGTTAATTTTTCAACAGAAACTTTGTAGGCCAGAATGAATTGGCATGACGCATTCAAGGTGATAAAAAGCAAGGACCTACAAATAAGATTATTCTACCCAGCTAAGCCATCAATTAGAAGAACAGATAAAGAGCTTCCCAGGACCAGAAACCTAACGGAGTTTATCACTACCAAACCAGTATTACAAGAAATGTTAAAGAGTCTTCTTTAAGAAGAAAAGGAAGAGAAAAAAGATTAAAAATATGAATAATAAAATGGCAATAAGTACATATCTGTCAACAATTACTTTAAATGCAAATGTATTACATGCTTCCTTGAGAAGACGTATAATGACTGAAGGAATAACAAAAGAAGAACCTTATATATGCTTTCTACAAGAGATTCACTTCAGATCAAAACGCACACACAGAATGAAACTAAAGGGATGGAAAAATATATCATGAAAATAGAAACAAAGCGAAAAAAAAAAAACAAAAACAAAAACACACACAAAAAAAACCCTGGGGTAGCAGTAATTATACCAAACAAAATAGACTTTAAAACAGACAACTAAGGACCCAGTAACTGTACTTCTTAGTATTTATCCAAAGAAATACAAAACACTATATTGAAAAGACATATGTATGATTCCATATGTTCATTGCAGCATTATTTATAATAGCCAATATATCAGAGCAAGATAAGTGTCCAGTAATAGGTGAATGGATAATGAAGAAGTGGCTCATATGTACAATAGAATATGATTAGCCATAAAAAAGAATGAAATCGTGCTATATGCAATAACATGGATGGTCCTAGAGGGTATTATGATAAGTGAAATACGTTAGACAAGAGAAAGCAAATGCAGATGATTTTACTTATATGTGAAATCTAAAAAACAAAATAAACAAACAAGCAGAACAGCAGAATAGAAACAAACTGACAGTTGCAAGATGAGAGAGGAGTTGGGGGGATGGATGAAAAAGGAGAGGGGATTTAAAAGTACAAATTGGTAGTTGCAGACTGACTAGTCATGGAGATATAAAGTACAGCATAGGGAATATAGTCAATAATATTCTAATAACTATATATGGTAACAGATGAATACTAGATTTTTTGAAGTGATCACTTTGTAAATTATATAAATGCTTAATCATGGAGTGTTGGGAAATGCCCTGCCTGGTTTCAGGAGCTGTAACTCCCCCATGGCTAAGGCTGAGTGAGCAACCTTCAGACCATAAGCTACTAAGGAGACAAAGCCTATCTCCCTGGCAGGGGCACCGCTTATGCTCCTTTTTCTTCTCCCTGCCTGGCCCCAATACTTGATTGGTTAGCCAGTGACAGGTAAGATTTCTCAAGAGGGGAATGACCTAAGATAGGCACAATCATGGGGGCCCTGGGAAGGATGTAGGGGCTACAGAAAGAGGGGGAGATGGGCCCTTGCCCCTCAGCTTTGACATAGCCTGAGTCCTTATTCTGTCTACAAGAAGTCTCCTAATCTCTTGGCTGCCTTACTTCTCTTGCCTGACTTAAGCCTGAAACAATGCTGGTGGTGGGTGCAGCCCTGTGCTGGAAAGGGTGGGTTTCCTAGGGCTATCAGGCCTCAGAAAGAATGCATAAAATCCTGTGAAGCCTACTTCGCTAATACTCTCAGTTTAAATAATAAGGGACCAAGCAGGGAGTGAGTTTGCTCCCCGAAGTTTTATCACCCCTTAACTATCTGACCCTGCCTCAGAATAAGCCCTCAGAGTTCTTTGAATGTTATCTATTGTTTAATCATTCCTGCCTAACAAGGATTGATGAGCTTTATTCCTGGGCAAATTGAACCCAATAAAAGCCTGTCAAGGCAAGTGTCAGGGCACTCTCCCCTTGAGAGAGTAGCTGTGCTGTCCCTTTTGTTCCACGGGACTTGGTAGTCCATGTGAATTTGTCTCGTCTCATCCATAACACCATGGACACGGTGGGCTGGAGTCCACATCAATGGAGTTGTACATCTGAGGCTAATATAATATTGTATGCCAACTGTAATTTAAAAGTAAAAAAAAAAAAAAAATTAAAAAACCTGAAAAGTAAAGCTATTGTAATAATCATTTAAAAATAGTCCTTAAAACTAAAAATTGTTTTGCCTCAATGTTAAAAATAAATTAATTAAATAGAATCAAAAACTTCTGGTTTAACAGGAACCTAATGAACAAAACAAACAAACAAGGAAAATATAACTAAAGACACTGAAATTGAGAACAGACTGACAGTCACCAGAGGGGAGAGGGGAGGGAAGATCAGGGGAAAAGGGGAAGGGTTTACAGGAACAAGTATAAAGGACACATGGACAAAAACTAGGGGGGTGGACGGGGGAGGAAGGTGGGGAGGACTGGGGCAGTGGACTGGGATGGGAGTAAAAGACAGAAAACTGTAAACAATTAAAATAAAATTTTAAAATAAAATAAAATAAGTAAAAAAATAAAACTTCTGCTCTATGAAAGACATTGTCAAGAGAATGAGAGATAAGCCAGAATGGGAGAAAAGGAAAAAATATTTTCAAAGGGCATATGGGATAAAGTTTTATTACCAAAAATATGCAAAGAACTCTTAAAATTAGCAATAAGAAAATGAACACTTTAAAAATGAAAATTTATGTGCTACATATAGACAGTGGAATATTATTCAGCACTAAAAATAAGTGAGCTATCAAACCATGAAAAGATATGAAAGAACCTTAAATGCATATTCTTAAGAGAAAGAAGCCAATCTAAAAAGGCTACATACTGTATGATTTCAACAATATTACAAAGACAACTAACAGACAAAATTACGGATGCAGTAAAAGATTCAGAGGTTGCCAAAGATTAGTGGAGGAAGAGATGAATAGGTGTGGCACAGAATTTTTTAGGGTGGTGAAACTATTCTTTATGATAGTATAATGATGGAAACATGTTATACTTTTGTCCAAACCTATAGAATATACAACACCAAAGTGAACTCTAATATAACCTAATATAAATATGGACTTTGGTTGATAATTGTGTGTCAGTAAAAGTCCATTGATTTTAATTAATATACCACTCTAGTGAAAGATTTTGATAGTGGGGGAGGCTGTTTGTAAGGTTAGGTAATGAGAAATCTGTACCTTCTGTGCAATTTTGTTGTGAATCTAAAATTGTCCTAAAAATAGTCTATTAATAAATAAAATAAAGTCCTTGCTGGTAGCTCAGTTGGTTAGATATGCCAAAATTACAGGTTCAATCCCTGGTCAGGACACATGCAAGAATCAACCGATGAATACATAAAGAAGTAGAACAACAAATTCTCTCTCTCTCTCTCTTTCTAAGATAAATAAGTAAAAATTAAGATAAATAAATAAAACAAAACAGCTCTCAACTTTGACAGATGAGCATTTCTAACTACCGTTTCAGCATAGTTTCTAAATGACAGTTTACCCACCAGTGGTTTCAGTGTTCTTTTGGAATACTCAATTCAAGAGCTCATTTTGGAAATTGACATTGAGGCAATTCCTGTGTGACAGCAAACTCGTAAAATTCCAACTCTATCACAGAGGTGCAGTAATTGCTAAGGAATGTTTTATCAGAGGTAGAGCTCTTCTTTGTATAATATCAATAGTGGCTTTAATAATGCATTGAAATTACAAAGCATTTTTCATGACATTAGAAATTCCCTATAGTAATGCCCATTGCACTCAGGCACATTTCTGACATATAAGTATTGTATTTCTGTTAAAAAATGAAAAATAAATTACTGATACACACAACATGAATGAATCTCTAAAAACAATACTTTAAATGAAAGAAGCCAAGCACAAAAGTGTATGAACTTCAAGGTTCCATATACATAAAGTTCAAGAACTGATAAAAATAAGCTGTTGAAATCAGAACAATAGTTGTTTAATGGGGTCTGAGATTGACTGAAAGGAATCACAATGGAACTTTCTAGGGAGACAGAAGTATTCTACATCTTGATTGGGGAGTTGGTTACACAGGAATGGACATTTATTTAAATCTCTCCTAACTTAGGAAAAGCTGTGAAAAAAAAACTCCTTCCAAATGGTCTGAGTGTCCAGGCTGATTGCCCTAACTGATGCCTGATGCTCACCTACTACTACTTTTCTGATTTTTCTTTAGCAGAAATGAGAGTGATAATCACTTTAAAAATATGTATCATTGCCTTGGCTGGTGTAGCTCAGTGGATTGAGCCCCAGCCTGTGGACCAAAGGGTGGTGAGTTAGATTCCCAGTCAGGGCACATGCCTGGGTTGTGGGCTAGGTCCCCAGTAAGGGGCACACGAGAAGCAACCACACATCGATGTTTTTCTCCCTCTCTTTCTCCTTCCTTTCCCCTCTATCTAAAAATAAGTAAATAAATAAAATATGTATTATGTTTGTAATATAAAAACAAAAAGGAGAGAACAAAGTAAAGACTAAGCAAGAAAAAACTTCCTTGAAAGACAGGGCTATGAGGAACACTGAAGTGAGAAAAACCAGTGGAAGAGCCATGGTTGTGTACAGGGTGCAGCCAAGAGGAGGGCCCCAAAAAGGGAGTTGGAATGGGGCCCAGAACTCAGGGTGTCCAGGAAATATTAGACAGACATATAAGATGTCCTCACCCCTTTCCCCTCAGGTGTGAGTTGAGGGAAGGGACAAATGGAGCAGGGCAATTGAGGTGTTTTGCATAGCAATGGTTTTGCAGATAACCTCCAGAATGGTCATTTAACATATCTATAACCTTTAACTGGTTTCATAGATATGCTAAACAGCTGTGGCCATGCTCTGAGCCAGGGGGGATGGAAAGGACTTCCCCAAGGACGTGACTGGGGGAGGAACCCCAAGTTAAAGCACCTGTGTGGGAGCTTGGAGAAGATTGGCTCCAGAAAATGGGACACACCTGCCCAGACTCATGATGGCATCCCAATAACCTCAGAAATATACGGGAATGCTGGCAGGTGTAACCGATTGTAGGAGGAGTTGGAAATAGGGCTGCAGAGGCGGTTTGGCGCCAGTATTTAAAACGGAGACGTGGCAGCCATTAGAGAGATCCATGCGGTTTCACCAGAGAGCAGGACCCACAGCTCTATGAGGGAAAATCACCATGGGGCTTTAGCAGAGAATTGCCACTCGGCTTTGCCCGCGTGGAGACCCTCTCGCAGCTTTGCCGGAGGGAGAGATTCCACGTGATTTCACCAGAGTGCAGACCCCTGCAGCTTTGGTGAAGAGGGAGAGCCACGAGGCTTTGCCACAGTGGGGACCTCTTCCCCACAGCTTTGGTAGAGGAGGGACCATGTGGCTTTGGGGTGCTCCCTTCGGCTGTGTGGCCTGGGAGCAAGAGAGACTGCCTGGAAGAAGGGTGAAAGAACTCTTGCCAGTAGGCCATGAGAAGGTGCCACATGGCTTCAGATTAACCAGAGATCCTGCCTGGACGACGACACAGCTGACGGTGTCAAGAGCCTGGATCCCAGACGTTTGCTTTTCTTCCTTGCAATTACGGTACCCTGACTTAGGGCAGAGGGAGATAGGAAGCACTGTGGGCGTCTGTGGGTATCCTAAAGGACTTTGATATTTTAATGGAGATGTTAGGTTGCTACTTTAACTCTGTATAGCATTAATAAACATTTCCTTTCCTTTTCACAAATCTCTGGCTTTGAGAGACATCTTTCCATAAGGCGGCGGACAATAACGGACCTTTTCTGTTGCTTGGTAACAGTTGTGATGGAGGGGGTGTTGCTCATTAGTATTGCAGAATCTGCCCAAGCAGAAGGGGAGTGACCTTGCCCTGGGGGAGCAGAGTGAAGCAGCCCAAATTGTTCACAATTTGCCCCTCTAAGCATGAGAAACAGCAGATCAAGAACCAGGACAATTGCAACCCTGACATATCTTAAGCTTCACAATGCTCTTCCATTTGGAATTTTAATTATATCACAATGACTAATAGAAAACCATGAAAACTGGAAGAACCTGTGGGCTTCTCTTTAGGTGTAGGAAGGAATAAGGAACTGTGAAAAAAACGGCCCTCTCCTCAGCTGGGCTTAGCAACAGAGAAAATGGGGGATGGAATGGGTAGTGGCAGTTTTGAGAGAAAAAGGAGGCAGATGATGGAGCAATCCATGTGGCTTGAATTAAAGAAGAGAATGAGATCATGGATGGTCACATGTGGGCATGACGTTTATCCTTTGCCCATCTCTCCAAACTCCCTGCCACCAAAAACAATAATAATGATTCATAATTCTCCTTAAATCCCCTCTATTTCTCTTGGGATGCCTTACCATTACATAGAAAAAAGTTCAACCTTTTTCAGTCATAAAAGCAGATATTCAATCAGAAGTCTTCTAGACAAAAAAAAAAAAAAAAAAGAAGAAGAAGAAAATCAAGAAGTCACAATGGTTTGGTGGCCACTATTATGATACTGATATAATTCACTTCTCCTCAAGGTCAGAAGTTAGCCCTATCTCAGAATTTATTTCTGCCTGGTCACCTTCTCCCTTAATCCCAGTCAATTCTTTCAGCAGCCATGTAACTTGTCTATACCCAAATTAAAGTGCATTCATGTATATGCTGCCTAGTAAACATTAGGTTTTTGAATCGTATTTATTCTCTATAAACAGGCCATTCAACAAGAACCCAAGAGTAGGCTATCTCTATTTTCATTTCTAGAATCAGTACTTATTCAGTGGGTTGCTTTTAGTTAACACAGAATTTAAGCAGCAACATTCAGAGCTCACATTCTCTCTCTAGTATAAATGTGTGTATATATAAATATGTAATAATATAATAATATGATGCAATATTTATTATTATTTCTTATAATAATAAACATATGCATACTATATTATATGCATATTGTATATACATATTCTATATATACAAAAATATGCCATATATACTAGAATATAAACACAATGTAACATTTACTTCATTTCAGCTTTTATATCCAGACTGAACGAACCTTGCTCAGCCTCTGCCTCATATTTAAGAAACACCTGAATCCTTCAGCCACTTCCAGAGTGGTAGATACTTCAGCAAGGCATTCAGACACCAATCTGGTCAGCTACTGTAGACACAGATACTAGCTCTGCAGATACAGAATGACATGCACCCTTCAGCCCAAGCCATGATATTATATAAGATACCACCTTCTATTTTTTGTTTCTCTTACAAGTGAAATTGAGTAGCATGCCAGCCAAATGAGAACTATAAGATTTCAATGTGTCAATTTAAGCATTTTATAATTAAATATTAAACACATATCTTCCTTACTTTTAAAAAATGCTGTGATTAGGAAAAGCAAACTGTCACTGTCCTGGCAGGAAACACAATTTCCTTGGTTTGAATACAGAGATTTCATGAAGGGGGCACTTATAGAATCGTGGCAGGGTTAAGAGCCAAGAAAGATACATTGGGGTGCTCAGCAACTAAGAGCAGAGGAAAGCAGTTAACACCGTAGGGGCAGGGGGTTGAAACAGTATCACACAGCCCAGCGATAGAGAGCTGAGAGCTGGAGACATGAAGCTCAGGCTGCTCGGTGAACCAGGTTCATGGAGGGGCCAAGCCACTGCCAGATATGTGGTGCCAAAGTGGGAGATGGGAGGATAGAAGGGCAATGGGTTAGAGGAGTGAGAGGTGGAGAGGTAGAGCCAGATAAAAAATAGATAAGAAATATCCCAATCACTTCCTCCAACCTTTCCATCTTGCAAGAAATCAAACCCCGCTTCCCCTATCAGTCAAATCCAAACAGAGGCTGGGCAGCCAGAAGCTCAGGTAGCCTTGCGTACAGCGGGGCAGAGAAGAGGGGCCAAAGGGAGAAGGGGGCAACCAGAACAACCAACAAAGGGAATTGTGCAGTAATAAAACATAACCCTCATAAAAGTTAATTCTCTAGGTCTTCACTTCTAAAGTGTTAATAACTTTAGACCATGGCTCCACAGTTGGAGAACACATAGAAATGGCACAGGATCTCAAGTTTCATCAAGTAGGCAAAGAAAATTGGTTAAATGTTACTATCTTTATGAGCCACAGGCACAGGAACTGAAGTTAACAGGTGGGAATTTGTGTATCCCATCTCCACCCAACATCTATCCAACTTTAAGAGGGGGATTGTCTATTAATTAGGAAGCAAGATGGTTTCTAATAGAATTGGCCCAAAGTTTCTGTACAACATCACTAGTTTCATAAACTTATCATTCACTCGCCATGGATATGCAGTGGACAGAGATTTCCTTGAGGCCTGTGACAACCAGGGCCTTTATACAATTAGTACATTTCTGGATTCAATGAGCTTAATTGCATTCTATTCTACACTAAAATCTCCTCTGATTGAAGTTTCTTCTATAAAAATTAATTTTAATAACATTTTGTTTACTATTTATTATTTTTAAATATGTCAGCTACAAAAAAGTTTTTTTTTTGTAAAAAAAAAACGTATCTCTATGTGTTTATGTGTTTATATACACAGAAGTTTTTCAATACTGTAGGTCCATTTTGAGAGTCAGTGGGTGTCAGTAGATTTAGTCAAACACCGTTGAAGGGCACAGAACATTTGTCTGGCATGTTCAGAATAGGAGCAGCAGCTGGTATGGAAAATAAAGATCATTTTCCAGGTTTTTCTTTTAAAAAAAGTCACCCAGCCTCATCTTAAATATGTTCTGAAGGCTAATGTAACAGGCAGAGCTGGAAATACAGTCGGGATACACCACACATCTAAAAACAGCAACACAGCACTTGCTAAAGTTTTTTGCTAAAGAATAATGATAGTAATTAATAACATGCTGGAGTAAAAAGGGGATCTGGTATCCCCCAAGTCGAGTTCTATGCCTATGGAAGTGAAGGCCATGTCTGTGGCCATCACATGGTCCTCTCTAAGCCCTTGTCAAGAGAAAACTGTCACTCAAGTGTCAAGAAGGATTTGTGAGCATTAATCTAATTCTTTCAGGACTAGGGATCCTAGCACTTTCATGAAGGAAGTCTTTAGTACTTTATCAATATGGTCAATTCTCTGCCAGACATATGAACTGGCCGTTTGACATCAGCACCACCTGCAATGCTCGTCTCTTTATGTATTGATTTCTCGGCTAAACTCGAGTAGGGAGGCTTAGACTGCAGATCAGTCTTGCAACAGGAGACCATCTTGCATAGTAACAACTTACATTTGTAATTGACAGCCACCACGCATCCATACTGTCTGGGATCTACAAAATCCCTTGAATCTGTTTCTAAGAAATAGCAAGTTTTCCTTCTCCACAGTCTTCATTTAAACATTATAGAAAACATTACTGTAAAATAGCCAACTGTCTTATTTACTGTGACATTCACAAGCTGTCACACCCAAACCATCCGGAAACCTTGTTCCTAGATACCAGGCATGGTGCTGAGGCCTCTGGTGAATGGGAGAGAATTTCTAGCCTCAAAGAACTTGATAAATGGGCAACAAGACGTAGACTCCACACATATTTATGCACCATGGCAGGTAACACCTGTGCTACACCCTCAGTCACTTGGTCCTCTAGGCATGACACTTGCATTTTCAGTGGACAGTCATGGACAATTCCATCACTTCCTATTTCATACACTATGTTTCTCTTTTACTGAAATCTTGCTCTGGCCCTTGGGCAGAGAAGGGTTTTCTCAATCTGAGCAAATCAGTGGAAAGCTAGTAGTTCTAGGAAGAATCCTTACCAAATGGGTTATGGAAGTTGGCAGACAAATACCTTTGTTTTCCTGACCCTTAGTGGTACAATTATGAAAAATGATCCGGGTGGTGTTTCAAAGGTCCCTGTATTTCCTACTGCTATTGTAACAAATTATCAATACTTAGTGAATTAAAATAACAGCAATTTTTTATCTTACAGTTCTTGAGGTAAAAAATCCAAAATAAATTTCCCTGAGCTACAATCAGGGGCTGGCAGGTTGTATTATTTCTTAGGCTCTAGGATGACCACATGTCCTTGCTTTCTCCAGCTCCCATAGGCTGCTCACATTCCTTGGCTCCAGGTCTTTTCCTCATGTCACTGTAACATCTGATAGCATTGTATAGCCCTTTCCCTCCCTCCGCTTATGTTATCACATTGCCTCTTCTAACTCTGACCCTTCTGCCTTCTTCTTATAAGGACTCTTGTGATTATATTGGCTCCACCTGGATAACCCAGACTATCTTTTCATCTCAAGACCATGGACACAGCGATTTTCAACCTTTTGTGTCTCATGGCACAAATAAACAAATTATTAAAATTCTGCAGCACACCAAAAATTATATTTTTACCAACTTGACAAAAATAGAAATAATTTTGATTGACTTAAAAATAATAGTAATTACCTACACTTTTTGCTCCAAAGTAACTTTTAAAAAATCAGATTCCTATACTTGTTTATAAAAATTTCTGGTACACGAATTAACCAGTCAGATGCAAACTTATTATGAGATGTGACCAATAAGATGCTACTCTATTATATGACCTATAAATTTATGGTTCAAGACAGGGCATTCACACCAAATGGTTACTGTTGTGTTGACTGTTGTCATTTTTTTATTTGACAATCTGAAGGAAAAGAGGTCAGTGTCCCTGACTAGACAGTCAGGTATTCTCTGGCACACCTGTTGAAAATTGCTGCCTTAACATAATGAACATCTACAAAGTTCTTTTGCTATCATATTCAAAGTTTCTGAGGACTGGACGAAGACCTCTTTGTATGGCCATGATTCAGATTAATGAAGTCTCCAATAAAAGTGGACCCCACTTGTCCATAGCAATATGCCATTCATTAATCTACCCTTTATTGGCTTTCTTTTATTCCTATCTCACTTTCCTATTACCCAACCAGTGTTTGTGGGATTATTTCCCAATTTTTTTTTTAAATTTAAATCCTTTCCATAGCCCTGCTCAGTAACGGTTGGTTAGGGCATTGTACTGATACACCAAGGTTGTGGGCACGTTCAAGATCAATGCATAAATAAGCAGAACAATGGACCAATGTCTCTCTCTCTCATCAATAAACAAAAATTAAAATAAATCCTTACCATGAATTAAAGACTCACTCATACCTACCAAGTTATTTTATAATATGAGTTATCCAAAGGCAGAATCTAATAAATAAACAAAAGAAACTAAAGTGCCACAGATATTCAAACAGGCCATAATCAGTCCAAACAGAATTCAAAAAAGTGCCACAGAGAAGTAAGAATTTAAGTTAGACTTCAAAGTACAGGCATATTGGCCATAGTCTAATGAGTAATTTGGGATGTCTCTTCCTTCCTTCTTAAAATATATGTATCAGAGCCAGTTCTGACGTAACAAAAGAAGTACTGCCATCTTGAGATCAAGCACTTATCAAAATGTTTTCAAGTTCCTGAGATGCATGACCTAGATATTTTTAACACCTGAGAATATGAAATTTTATCTGCAGGACTCCAAAACTGAAGAAATATTTTGCAGGGAGATCTTCCTAATTGCCCTTCTCTGCTACTGAAGTAGTATGCAGCAGTCCAATTGAATGAGTACGTATGGGGAATCAAGCATAGCCAGACCCAACTCTAATAGCTTGG
Source organism: Anoura caudifer (assembly GCA_004027475.1). Taxonomy (NCBI): domain Eukaryota; kingdom Metazoa; phylum Chordata; class Mammalia; order Chiroptera; family Phyllostomidae; genus Anoura; species Anoura caudifer. The sequence goes on from PVKU01010144.1 coordinate 48,931, forward strand.
GGAGATACCAAAACAAGGAGGGTACAACTATACTATGCTCAAGGAACTTATAGATTTACTTGGGAGGCAAAACAGCACAGTTTTCAAAATAGAAAAAAATATTGTTTTGTTTTGTTTTGTTTTTAAGAAAAGGCCAATCACCAACATTGCATCATCACAGAGGATGATGCTATGTAGAAAGAAAACATCACTGTCAGGAACTCTGGACAGCACAGTGATATGGAGGATTCAGACTTTGTGGGAAAGGTTGAGGAGTACCTTAATCTATTTATTTCACTTTCATTTGTGTGTGTGTGAAAAAATGATATATCATAAAAGTCTGTGCTAAAATAAATCCAAAAATACAACCTGTAATGGGTAATAAGGCATAGAATAGTTGAATGTTTCTAAAATTACAAGGGTATTTTATGATTGATAGAATATTTTGATTCATAAAAATATAGCATTGTGAAGTGCAAAATCATTCTAAAATCTAGATATATTGTCCCTGAATTGCAATTCTATAATAGATCTACTTGGCCACAAGCATTTTGCTTGACCCTCAACACAGTTACACAAATTTAACAGGGTATTAAAGTGGCCCTCTCTCCTCCTTTCCCTATTTTTTTTCTTCTATGGCTCTTCATTTGCAATGTATATCCCTTATGGAAGTAGTAAAGAGCATTTTATCCTCTTATATATGATTATCGAGGGTTGGGTTGCAGAGCCTGAAAATCTAGACATGGAAAGACAGGATTTCTGCCATAGAAGTCCTGGGCAGGCTCATCGTCAGACCCCCCAGTGACAACACTGAGCCTTTAAGTTCTGAGAGCTGCATGGCTGTCTGAACAAGTCCTCCTCTCTGACTTATTAAAAGTCACAGCACATGCTGGTCAAACAGGACAGGCACTTCCCTTGGCATTCGGGTGGCAGGTGGCCAAGGCTTCTTCTACCAGCATGATATATGACTCCTGGGTGCAGCTAAGCAGAGTGGAGATTCTTGCTGAGGGATCATATTTATGGCAGAAAATGCTGAAAAATGCAGGTCTCCCCCCTCCTTTATGGACTGTATTAAATTTTTGCCATTAGAATTCAGATTTCCTGAGTACTGTCATGCAATTCTCTTGGAAAAGAACTTGTCCCATACTTTGTTCCTGCCCAGAAAGTTTCACCTGTGTGGCTTTCAAAAGTTTTTGGAGCTTCCGTTAAAAGTGAGAGAGAGGTGACTGTGTACCTGAGGATGAGGGGCACATGTTACTGTGGTAATAAGGGAAAAGATAAGCTGCCTGCTCATACAACAGTGATTGTCACAGGGTATGCGGTGGATGTGTATGCCTAGCACTGGCAGGGCCCCCATGCAAGGTTTTTCCGAGCCAAGATGTGGTTAGATCTGAAATCCAGTCTGGGTCAACTGTCAACACCTGTGGTTAGGTTCAGGGATAACATTTCCACTCTCTCCTGCAGGGACTACTTTTTCTTTTTGTTTAAGTTTTTTTTTTTTTTTTAACTTAAAAAAAAAATTAAAGATTTTATTTATTTATTTTTAGAGAAAGGGGAAGGGAGAAAGACAGGGAGAGAAACATCAATGTGTGGTTCCCTTTTGTGTACCCACTATGAGGGACCTGGCCTGCAACACAGGCATGTGCCCTGACTGGGAATCGAACCAGCACCCATTTGGATTACAGGCCCACACTCAATCCACTGAGCTATACCAACAAGGGTAATTTTTAATTTTTTTTTTTTTGTTGTTGTTCCAGTACAGTTGTCTCCATTTTCCCACCACCACTCCCCTCTTCCCCACCCATCCCTACCCCCTACTCTGGATCCTACCCATATTTGGCTTTGTCCATGTGCCCTTTCTACATGTCTCTTGAAGGAACTAGTTTTTCTTATTTTTCAAAACAAATTGCCAAGCCCTACACCAAAAAGCTGTCTCTTTTCAGCATGGGTCACTTTTTCTCACTTGCACCAGGTCACAGTGTCGAATAGCAGTTGTGCTAGAACTAGGGAAGATTGTGTTTATTTGTTTGTTTTTAATATGTACCATCATGATGAAACAACTGGTTACTGTTGCTGGGAGTGTGTTAGGCAAAGTGAAGTAGGAAAAAGGAAAAAGCTGAAAAACAGCGAATTAGATGTTAGGGGAAAACCTCCTTGTAGAGTGAGGGATGTTTTCCACTCTGGTTGCTCTGGCTCACAGCACCCCAACTTAAGCATCCAGGGTGGGCTGGGAATGTAGTTTGGTCAACATCAAGTCTGACTCATTAAGTAAAATGTTTATGCTAAGGATTAATAAAAACAAACCAATACAAAATAAATAAACAACAATAATAAACCTAGAATGGATAAATAGAAATACAACCAGGAAAGCTAAAACATAAAATAACCCATGAAGTTACTAGTTATAAGAGATTTATGATACAATGTTATTAATAGCTAATACATACTAAGCTCTTACTATGTGCTATCCACTGTGTTAAGAGCTTTTAATTGTTTTATTTAAGTCTACCCAATGGCACTATTTCATGTGAAATAGGTTTAATTTCTGTACCCATTTTATGGAGAAGCAAAACTGAAGTTCACCATGGCTTAAATTTTTCTGTACTCACAAAGGTAATAAGGGCTTGAGCTAGGATTGTTATCTAGGGAGTTCGAACTCCAAAGTCACACTCCATAACATGCAGACACATACCCATTGCAGGAAACAAAAGATCACAAGATCATTTTGTTTCTTTAAGTGGTAGAAAAGAAAACTGACTATTAATCTTTGGGGAGCATGCTAACTCAAAAAAATGCAAATATAATCAACAAACTCAAATGGGTATTACTTGTTCTTATTGTCGTTGCTTATAAGAGTTCAGTTTCATTTAACACTGGAAATAAGAGTTTCTTTGGCATAGATAGCCCTCAATTCTGGACCCAGCCCAGAGAAGTGGGTATTATTTGTGAAGAGAAAGCATGCTGTAAGTAGAGAAAGGAAGTTAGGGAACTTTTAAAAGCTGAATGTGTTCATATCAGCAGAGTTTGAAAGCTAAGGGAATTGACAAAGTTACTGTAGCAAAACCAACAGCTATTATTTTTAAAAAATGCATGCAAGAGCAGAATTCACTCAAGCTTGGGAACTGTATATGTAGTGCTCAACTCAGAAAATCAGACTAAGAATGACTATAGTCACTACAAACTGTTGAAACACAGTTTTAGAATGCAGGTTTCTGTTGTCTTGAGGGGGTGACTACAGGCAAAAGTCACTCCCTGAGAAATGACAGATGAGTCAGACTTTTACCCTAATTTTAGTCTTCCTTGGCTCCATGGGAACAGATTATAAAACTGGTGGAAGAAACTGATGGTAGGTGTGTGCCTGCTATAATTCCAACCTTTTCACTGTGCAAACATTTCTTAAATGCCTCCTCTATGCCCTAGTTTGGATTCTCCAGCATCTCAAACTCTACCTAGAGAGACTTTTCCATACAACATTTATCTACTTAATAGCAACTCTGGACCAAGCAGTTTCAGAGGCTGTGTCATATATTGTTTCTCATCCTCTCAATACACTTTAAAGTCAGGCCTTATTATTCTAATTATTTAGCTGAATAAGATGAAGTCAGAGATGTTAAGCCACTAGAGTAAGACCACACAGCTGGTAAGTGGTTGAGCTGGGTCCATCTAAGCAGATCAGACTCAAAAGTGCACATTTTTGCTATTCTTTTCTTTTATGAGCAAGGCAAAAAACTAGATGTATGGGGAGCTGTTTTAGAAATTTAGGAGCAAGAAAAATCTTTATTAGATTAGGGATGAAAGGCAGATGATATAGGATTGAGAAAATTTCCTGGAAGAAATGTATTAATAAGCATCAGGAAATAATAGAATTTAAACAAGAAATGGGGAGCAAGGTTCTACAGAGGTGATGTGAGCAAAGACACAGAGGACTCCAAAGTCTAAGGCATAAATCACATATAAAATATCTAGTAGTTATGGGAAAGAAGATTGAAATATTAGCAGAGTATTTTAAAAACCAGGTATTGAAATAAAATCAATTTGGATGATAGCAGGAGGAATAAATGTAAATATTTGAAGAAAATGGAGAAAAATACTTTAAAATAATTGGCAATTGATTACATGTGGAAATAAAAGGAAAATGGTTATAAGTAACTGGGGATTTACTTTTGATAATGGTATTGCCATTAATGAAAGAAAGAAAAGGAAGATAAAAAGAAAACAAGATGATATATTTAATCTTAGACAAATAAATTTGAGACCAGTGGAACAAGCAGAAAGAGATGTTCAAAGGGAATTCATGGAAAAGTAAAAGTTAGAGCAATGTATAGTCAGCCCATTGAGCTTGTAATTAAGTAAGACTCTAGAGAAAGAGTGAAGAGAAATGTTGATAGGAATGGAGGCAGAAGAGGAGCTGGTAAAGAAGTAGGCAGAGAGGTGAAACAAGAACCAAGAATACATAATATAAGAAAAGCCAAGGGAAAACCTGTGTGAAGAAAGAAGGGATGGTCAAACACAAAGCTGCAGAAAAATCAAGAAAAATAAGGATCGAGAATTTATGATGTGGCTTAAAAACTTGGAGGTTACTGGTATTATTTCCAGAGAATAGTTTCAGTAATGGGCTGATGAGGAGAAAGAAGTCAGGATGAAAGTGGTTTTGGTGTCATTGATGGGGAAATGGCTAACAACAGTAAATACAGTCTCTTTTTTCAAAGACTGTGGTAGAAAAAGCAAAAAAAAAAAAAAAAAAAAAGCTTATTGCAGATAAAAAGTCAAATGAAGCTTTTTTTGTTTTTTGTTTTTAATGAGAAGACTGATGTTTGTTTGATTTAAAGCAAAAAGATTTGGTTTGAAAGGGAAGACTAAGGAGGATCTGAAGGAGGAAATAACTGATGGATCAACAATCTGGAAAAAGAGGTAGAAGATTGGCATTGATGATGAAGCCAGGGGAGTTAACTGTAAGAAAGCATTGCTGATAATTCTTTCATTTAGAAAAGAAAGAAGGGGAAAGGAATGGATAAAGAAATGGAAGAAAATTAGGTAAAGGAGGGCAAGATGTCATAATATGATCTCACTTATCTCATTTCAGAAAGAAACAAAGTAATCACCGGAGTAGACCTGGCAGGAGGTAAGATCAAGAAGGGAGGTGAGGAGACGAGGCAGTGAAAATCCACAGGTATAGAATTCAAACTTTTATGAAATGTTTTTCAAGTTCTATGGCAATTAACCACCTTAGCCTAGAGTTATCATATGAAAAATAAAAATACTACTACTACCAGGTTAAGGCCTAATAGATGCAGTAATATAAAACACTTAGCACAATAGTTGCCCTCAAAAGTACTCTTCCCCACCTCCCACTTCCTCAAGTGGAACAGGGAATCTTGGGACTGGATGAAATGAAGGACACATTATGTAATTGATTAGAAAAAGAGCCATAGGACTACTGACATGGTAAGCACTAAGCTGAAAAGTAACACAGAGGATGTTTGGTAAAACAAATATAGCTAGTCTGTCATCTTTCAGTCAACCTTGATAATCCTGGGGGAGAGTTGGAAAAAGTGAATACTGGTTTTCCACGAAGGTTGAGGACTAAGATCAACAAAGAAAGAAGAGAAAATGTAGAGGAAAAGTCAGCTAGGTTAAGGTGACCCAGAGGAGGGACCGGGAACTAGGAAATAGTTTGTTTAGGTTACTTAGAAGATGCCAGCCAGCTGTTGGATTTCAGCCAGGCAGTCATAATTTCTGTTTCGGCTTTTGTACAACTCAGCTTCAGATTATGATTCTTCAAGGCTAACTCCCGTCTGCACATAGCAGCTAACTCCCACTTTGGCTTCAGAGCACCCAGCTTCAGATAAGGACACCTCAAGGCTAGAGTT